>VMDO01011176.1:0-46520 GCA_007922755.1 Pedetes capensis
TTGACTGTGTGGATCATAATAAATTATGGATAACACTTCGGAAAATGGGAATACCAGAACACCTAATTGTGCTCATGAGAAATCTGTACATGAACCAGGAGGCAGTTGTTCAAATAGAACAAGGAAACACTGAGTGGTTTAAAGTTGAGAAAGGTGTGCGTCGGGGCTGTATACTTTCACCCTATCTTTTCAATTTATACGCTGAGCAAATAATCTGAGAAGCTGGACTTTATGAGGAAGAATGCGGCATCAGGATTGGAGGAAGACTTATTAACAACCTGCATTATGCAGATGACACAACTCTGCTTGCTGAAAGTGAAGAAGACTTAAAACATTTACTGATGAAGATCAAAGATCATAGCCTTCAATATGGGTTGTGACTAAACATCAACAAAACAAAAATCCTTATGACTGGGCCAGTATGCAACTTCACAATAAATGGAGAAAAGATTAAGGTTGTCCAAGATTTTGCTTTGCTTGTCTCTATAATCAACACCCGTGGAAGCAGCAGTCAAGAAATCAAAAGACGTATTGCTCTGGGAAAAGCCGTGGCAAAAGATATCTTTAGAGTATTGAAAAGCAAAGTTGTCACATTGAAGACGAAGGTGCATCTGACTCATGCCATGGTATTTTCAGTGGCATCATATGGTTGTGAAAACTGGACATTGAACAAGAGAGACAGAAAAAGAATTGATGCTTTTGAATTGTGGTGCTGGAGACATCTATTGAATATACCATGGACTGCCAAAAGAACCAACAAATCTGTCTTAGAAGAAGTGCAACCAGAGTGCTCCTTGGAAGCAAGAATGGCCAGACTGCATCTTACATATTTCAGACATGTAGTCAGGAGAGATCAATCCCTGGAGAAGGACATCATGTTTGGGAGAGTGGCAGGTCAACGCAAAAGAGGAAAACCCTTCACCAGATGGATTGACACAGTGTCTGCAACAATGGGCTTAAACATAAATAAGATCATTTACCTGGCACAGAATCGGGAAGTGTTTCCATCTGCTGTACATAGGGTCGCTATGAGTCCGACTCGACTCAATGGCACCTAACAACAACAACAACATATAAGGATATCCAGTTCTCCCAGTATCACTTGTTGAAGAGACTGTCTTTTCCCTAACTTATATTTTTTGGCACTTTTGTTGAACATTAAGTGGTTGTAGTACATGGGTTTATTTCTGGATCCTCTGTTCTATTCCATTGGTATGTTGTTGTTGTTGTTGTTGTTAGGTGCCGTCCAGTCAATATCTGACTCATAGTGACCCTACCAGCAACAGGCAAAACACTATTATCAGTGCTCAGCTGTCAGTGCTTCCCTGCTATTCACAGTGTTTTCTAATGGTGGACTGATTTTTGGGGGTGGGTTGTCGGGTCTGTCTCCCAAGCCTATAATATCTGGTGTTCCCAGGCAGTCTCCCATCCAAGTACTTACCAGGCCTGACGCTGCTTAGCTTCTGAGATCTGACGGGGTAGGCTACCACAGTACTACAGCTGCAGGCATTCCATTGGTATACATGTCTGTTTTTGTGCCAGTATCATGCTGTTTTTGTTACTATGTCTCGGTAGTATATTTTGAAATCAGGTATTGTGATGTTCCCTGCATTGTTCTTTCTATCCAGAATTGCTTTAGTGATTTGCGGTCTTTTGTTCTTCTGTATGAATTTTAGGATTGCTTTTTTTTTATTTCTATGAAGAATGCCATTGGGATTTTGATATGGATTGCATTAAATCTGTAGATTGCTTTGAGTAATATAGCCATTTTCACAATATTAATTCTTCTGATCCATGAGCATGGGAGGTCTGTCTATCTTCTAGTGTCTTCTTCAATTTTCTTCTTCAGAATTTTAAAGTTTTCGTTGTGGAGGTTTTTTACTTCCTTGCTTAGGTTGACTCCTAGATATTTTATTCTTTTTGAAGCTATTATGAATGGGATTGTTTTCCTAATTTCTTTCTCAGCCTGGTCATTATGAGTATATAGAAAGGCTGCTGATTTTTGTATGTTGATTTTATATTTTGCTGAAAGTGTTAATCAACTTTAAGAGCGTCCTCTTAAAGCTTCCTGGAGTATTTAGGGTCTTTTAAGTATAGGATCATATCATCTGAAAATAGGGATAATTTGATTTCTTCCTTTCCTATTCATATGCCTTTTATTTATATTTCTTGCTTTATTGCTGTGGCTACAAGTTTAATTACTATATTGAGTAACAGTGGAGAGACTGCACACCCTTCTCTCATTCCTGATTTTAGAGGAAATTCTTTCAATTTTTCCCCATTTGGTATGATGTTGGCCATAGTTATTTCATATATTGCTTTATTATGTTGATATGTGTTCCTTCAATTCCCAGTTTCCTCAGTGCTTTTATCATGAAAGGATGTTAAACTTTGTCAAAGGCCTTTTCTGTATCTGTTAAAATGATCATATAATTTCTGTCTCTGAGTCTATTTATATGTTGTATTACATTTATTATCTTGAATATGTTGAACCATCTTCAAATCCCTGGAATGAAACCATCTTGATTATAGTGTATGATCTTTTTAATGTGTTGTTGAAGTTGATTTGCAAATGTTTCATTAAGTATTTTTGCATCTATATTTATCAGGGAAATTGGTCTCTAGTTTTCCTTTTGTTGTATCCTTATCTAGTTTTGGTATCATGGTAATAGTGAATTCATAGAATGATTTTGGTTGTGTTCTTTCCATTTCCATTTTATGGAATAGTTTGAGGAGCATTAGTATTAATTCTTCTTTAAAAATCTTGTAGAATTCAGCAGTGAATCCATCTGGGTTCTTCTTTGTTAGCGGATTCTTCATTACTGCTTCAATCTTGCTGCTCATTATAGGTTTGCACAAGTTGTTTATATCTTCTTGACTTAATTTTGGTAGGTCATATGTGTTTAGAAATTTATATATCTCATCTAATTTTTCCAGTTTTTATTTGAATATGGGTTTTCAAAGTATTCTCTAATGATTCTCTGGATTTCATTGGTATTTGTTATGGCTCCTTTTGCACCTCTAATTTTATTAATTTGAGTCATCTTTCTCTTTCCTTTGGTAAGTTGGCTAAGAGTTTGTAAAACTTGTTTACCTTTTCAAAGAACCAGCTCTTTGTTTTATCAATTTTTTAATTGTTCTTTTAGTCTCCATTTCATTAATTTCTGTTCTAATCTTTATTATTTCTCTCCATCTACTGATTTTGGGTTTTATTTGTTCTTGTTTTTTAAGTTATTTATTTTAGTATTGAGTCCTCTCTGATTTTTTAAATGTAGGCATTCATAGCTACAAATCCCCCTTAGAGCTCCCTTTGCTGTATCCCAATTATTTTGGCAAGTTCTTTTTTATTGTCATTTGATTCTAGGAAATTTTAAAATTTCCTCCCTGGTTCTTGAAGCACCCACTGATTGCTTAAGAGTGTACTGTTTAATCTCCATGCATTTGTATAGTTTCTATAACATATCTTGCTGTTAATTTCTAGTTTTATGCCATTATGGCTCAATAAGATACACAAAATTATTTCAGTTTTCCTGTATGTGTTAATACTTGATTTATGGCCTAAAATGTGATTTTTTTTTTTTTTAGAAAAAGTTCCATGGGCTGTTGAGAAGAATGTATATTCAGTAGCTTTTGGATAGAATATTCTGTAGATATCTATTAAGTCCATTTGATCTATTGTAGTGTTTAAGTTTGACGATTCTTTGTTGACTTTTTGTCTGGATGTTGTATCTATTGATGAGAATGGGGTGTTGAAGTCACTCAGTATTATTCTATCCAGGCCTGGCCTTTGTGTCTAATAGTGTATTTTTTTTTTTTTTTAATGAAATTGGGTGCACTGATGTTTGGTGCATATATATTTACAATTGTTATATCCTCTTGATTGATTTCCCCCATATTAACATGTAGTGATCTTCTTTATCTCTTCTGACTGATTTTAACTTGACATCTATTTTGTCTAATATAAGGATGGATACTCATCCTTTTTTTCCTTTTCCTTTGGATTCCACCTGCTTGACATATCAATTTCCAGCATTTCACTGTCTGTCCCACAGTGTCCTTGCTAGTGAGATGTGTTTCTTGCAGACAAAAAAATTATTGGGTCTTGTTCTTTAATTTGATCCACTAGTATCTATTTTTAATTGGGAAGGTAAGACCATTTATATTTAGCATTATTATTGAGAGACATTTGCTGATTCTTGTAATTGTATTAAGTGTTTTCTGGTTTGTTTGCATACTATTTGTTCTTCTCTTTATCCCTTATTCATATTCAGAGTTTGCTGGCTTTTGAGTTAGATATGACTGATTCTTTCCTAGTTCTTTTATTTCATCTGTTCCTTTGATGAAGTTTATTCTTTCCTATATTCCCATGATTGAGGCTGTCTTTCTTCTTCCTGTATATATAGAATTCCTTTTGAGTATCTTTTGCATTGCTGGCTTAATGATCATAAATTGCTTTATTGTGTGCTTATTTTGGAAAGTCTTAATTTCTCTATCAACTTTAAATAAAAACTTTGCTGTATATAGTAATCTTGGTTGGAAGTTTACTTTCAGGACTTGAAATATATCATTCCATACTTCCCTAGAGTTTAGAGTTTGTGCTGAAAGGTCTGAAGTTATTCTGATAGGTATGCCTATGTAAGGGAGTTGGTGTTTTTCTTTGTAGCTTCTAATATTTTTTCTTTGTTCTGTAATCTTGGCACTTTAACTACAGTGTGTTGTGGGGAGGTTCTTTCTGGACATATCTATTTGGGATTCTAAATATCTGTTGTGGTTGGATGTCCACTTCTTTCCCTAGATTTGGGAAATTTTCTGCTATAACTTCATTGAATAGGTGTTCTATGGTTTTAGTTTTTATCTCAGCTCCTTCTGCTACCCCCTAGATTTTCAATTTTGGTGTCTTAATCATGTACCAGAGTTCTTGGAAACTGTGATCATTAAAAATTTTTTTTATTTGTTTATATCTGAATGTAACATTTCCTCAACTTTGTCTTCCATCTTTGATGTTCTGTTTTGCCTGGTCTAGTCTACTGGTAATGCTTTCCATTGTGTTTCTTGTTTGATTTATGGAGTTCTTCATGTCTAATCACTTTTGTTTATTTTCCAAACCTCAATTTTCTTGCTAAATTTCTCATCCATTTTGCTGACTTTATCTTCTACATTCATGACTTTCTATTCTAGATCCTGTATTGATTTTCTTTACTCATCTGCTTCTTTGAATTTCTTTGAAGCCATTGATCTTAGGTTTGGCAGGGGACACATGCCTGTTATTCCAGCAACTTGGGATGTGGAATCAAGAGGATTGCAAGTTTGAGGCCAGAGGCCACTGGCATAACTTAGTGAGACCCTGTCTTAAGATAAAAAAAACATAAAAGGGTCTGGGAGTGCATTATCAGTGGTAGAGTGCTTGCAAAGTATGTCCAAGGCCCTGAGTTCAGCACCTCAGTCTACCACATAAAAAGTTATTGGTCTGTTTTTGCAAGTTGGCTTTCAAATTCTTCGCCTGACATTTCAACCATATCAGTATTTTTGGATTCAGTAGTTAAGGAATTTTGGTCTTTTGGAGGAGATGGTTTGCCTTACTCTTCCTTGTATCTTATGTTTCCATTTTGTAATTTGTGCATCTGTTGGGGTGGCTATCTCTTCCTGTTTTAGTGATCTTTTCAGGGAGCAGCTTTCTTTTGAGATCTCAATCCCAGGTACCATTCAAGAGGAGAAGACAAACCACTGTAACAGGTATAGTACTAGACCAAAGCAGATATAGAAATTCAGTTAAAATTAGTTAAAGCCAACTACTGCACCACCAATGCTCATAGAACAGAAAATGGTGACAATAATATAGAGTAAGCTATGAAGTTACAAATTATTTGAGGTGAAGGTAAAAATAGTAATTGCTTGAAATAAAAAAGGGAGGCAGAGAAAGAGGAGAAAGAGGGAAGCATCAAGCGTTAAGTAAAAGAAAAGAAAAATAAGATCCAGAATGAAAAATTAATATTAGGAACAGGGAGAGAAAAGAGCAAAAGGTTTAAAAAAAGTGTGTAAGGGGGGCTAGAGATGTAAGTCAATGGTAAAACACCCATCTAACAGGTATGAGGTCCTAGGTTTTGATCTCCAGCACCAAAAATAAAAGACCATAAAAAGAATGATTGCACAATGAAGAAAAAAATGTGTAAACAAAATTAAGTAAATACATGAAGAGTAATGAGAAGTAAAAAGCCTAAAAGATTTCTTTTTATAAAAAGTAAAAGAAAAATGACACTAAACATAAATAGATATGAAGGCAGCAAAAGATGAAAAAGAAAACTAAAAAAAGATAAAAATTACATTAGAAAACAGAGAAATGAGGAAAAAAATTAATGATGAAAAGATGGAAAAAAAGAAAGAGATGACACTGTGGGATATACCTGCAATCCTAGTTCCTTGGGAGGCTGAGGCAGGAGGATCTTGAGTCCCAGGCCAGTGGCAGCCTGCACAACTCAATGAGGCTATGTCTTAAAACTCAAATAAGAAAAAGGCTGGGGGTACTGCATAGTGGTATATCACTTGCCCCATGCAAAGTCTTGGGTTCAATCCCCAGCACAGCAGAAAAAGAAAAAAATATAATAAAGATAAAATCCTAGAGTGACTTTTTTCCGTGTCCTCTAATATTTGAATGTGTTAGGTGGAAGTGATGGTCAGGTGAAAATAAAGTCTGTTACCTGACCTCAGCTCAGAGTTAGCAGTCTCTGAAGTTCCCCTCAGGAGATGGAATTGTCTCCTATCCCTGGTAGGAGGGGCTACCATCCACCTTGTCCAAGTCTCTTGCTGTGTGAACCGCTTAATGTGTTGTTATCCCACCTTCCCCTTCTCTGTAACTGCCCACCACAGCTGTGTCACACTCTGGGAGTGTGGTAGGTCACCCCCAGTCTCCTTGACTGGTGATTATTATTTGTTTTCAGGTCCTCAGCATAGTTGAATCTCACACAACGGAATTCCTCTCTAGATGGCACCCAGTCATGGTCCTCTGAGCAATGGAGCTTGGCAAAATGAATATCTTCTCCAATGCTGATCCTCCTTATCCCATGAATCAGGAAGAGGCATTGTCTTGCCAAGTCCTCTAGAATGAATTCATGGGCTTCTAAGACTGTGGGTTTGTCCTGTGGGACTCCCAGTCTTGCTAGTAGGGCTGTCCAGCTTACCTTTTTGTTTATTTATTTATTTATTTTTTTGGTACTAGGGAGTTGAACCCAGGCCCTCATGCATGCTTTTGCAAGTGCTGTAAAACTGAGTTGCATCCCCAGCCCATTTTTTGCTTTTAATTTTGAGACAATGTCTTGCTAAATTACCTGGGCTACCTCTGGCCTTGAACTTGCAATCCTCTTGCCTCAGCATCCTAAGTTGCTGGAATTACAAACATGCACCACCACACCTAGTGTCAGCTTACCTTTTTGGATGAGGCCTCTAGTTCCTCTTCCCTACCAGGGAACCACTACTAGAGATGTATCTTACTCATTCCCTGTCTGATGCTTGGCTCAGTTCTGTACTCTTAGACCACCCTGTAACCTCTTTTTGTGGTTTCTGTGCTTTTTCAGTCTTTTTCTCCTTGGAATAGAGTTCACTCCTTCCTATTCTAACTCTTTTGTTTTACCCCACCACACAGTTATTGTTGCTGTTGTTAGGTGCCATGGAGTTGTGTTCGACTTAGCAACCCTCATAGGGTTTTCAGTGGCTGATTTTTTCGAGATTGCCTTGAGAGTGGATTGCCACATCCGTCTTGCATTTTTGCATTGCTAGTGATTGAACCCTGGACCTCAGAGACTACAGAGCGGTGCTCTACCAACCTCACATGGAGGCTGCCTCTAATCTGCCATTTTACACAGGAAGGCCATCTTTAGTGAGTTTTAAGACAAATGAAACAGTCGTCCCTTCTCATAAAAGCTGTTGACCAATTCTCAGAAAAAATCTCCAGGTAAATCACATGCTGGTCCTGTAATTTAGAAATATTAACCATGGAAAGAGAATTTTTTCCACATGTGGAATCTAATAATCTCTATTTTAGCCCACAATATTTGAATTGCAGAACGTCTTGTATGTAGCATTAGTGAATTTTTGCTTTTTATGAAAATTGAAGAAATCACTAGACTTGATCTTATTAGTCATTTTTTTCTCTACACTTTTTAAACTACTACATGGCTAAGGTAGGATTTTCTTGTTGATGTTTTTAGAAGATATTTTATTAGAGATGTGACACATTGGAAACTTTTATGTAAATACCATTTTATTGACTGGTTTGTCTCTTGAGCATAAGGACCAGATTTAACATAGAGTGACACCAGAAGAATATCCCAAGACCTTTCCTATAATTTATACTCACATTTAAGTTGGTATAATTTATATTATATAATTTATATCCACATAAAATTCTGATATAGGAAACCTATACACAGAGATCTTTGCTTTACAAGAAAGAAAAAAGGTTAAGTTATTTTCAATTTGGTTAGATCAAGAGCCTCTAAATTTTTTTGATCAGACATCTACATAAGTAAAAATATTATGCATACAAATAAGTAAAACTATTACAGCTGTGTATCTCAATATCTACTTTAAAAATTTTATGAGTTACAGAGAGATTTTACTGTATATTTTAAGTATAAGTAAAGTTTAATTTCTTTTTCATATTTTAAGATTTTAAAAATATACACATGTTCTTTTTTTTACTCTGGTAGATGCTCTTGCATATTCTACTTTAAAGACTACTGATTTGAACAACTAGAAAACAAGAAAATATAAAGAAAAGATGCCATGTGTCTTATCCTACTTGAAATTTTGTTAAATTCACTACAGAGCAAAATTACTATGATTTTCCAAGTTATAAATTTTCATAACCTGGCTTGGTTTCTGGTCAGTATAGTGAGTTCAAGGAGCCAGACTTTAAGTCTTGTCAAGACTCTGACACTACATAGGTATACATGTGCTGTTGCTTTTTCCCTTGGTTTTCCTGATTTTAATTTTAAAATTCAAGAATGTTACAGGTGCTGTCATTTGCATACCTCACCATCAGAAATATTGGAGAATATTCCAAGTATTAGAGAGCAAGTTCCAAGGCTGAGCTCTGTGAAGAAGAAGTTGCCTTTCTTTAAAAATTTTAGCAGCACTTTTTTCTTCAAGTGCATTCTCCACTTGAGTCTCATTATCATTCAACCTTTGAATCAGTTATCAATTATGTAGGGAATAGTGCTCACCTTCCAGGTTAAATATACTTGAAATAAGTTTTTGTGAATTTAAAATTATTGAAATCAGAATACTTTGTGTTTGACTTTATTTGTGGTAGATTTGCCTACAATTTCTTTTCTCTTCTTTAGCTGAGGTCATGGAAATGCAAACTTTTAACACAAAGACAAAATTATAGAATTAAATTGATTAGGAATGACCTTGAAAAATAATTTAATCTCCTCTACTTTAGGCAAGACTAGACCCAAACCATTTCACATTGTTAAACATCTATCCTGCTTTACATCTCTATCACCTCTCTGGTGGGTTAAATGGTGGCCCTCAAAAGATATCTCTACTCTTACCTTATTGGAAAAAGGGTTGTTGCAGACACTTAACTGAGAGCCTTGAGATGAAGAGATTAACCTGAATTACTTAGGTTGAATCCAGTGACAAATGGCCTTAGGAGAGAAGACAAAGTTCAGACACACAAAGAAGGTGATATGCAGATTTGCTTTCAAGTGTCTCTTAAAGATTGACTCCAAAAGGATTTGTTCATATCCTAACTCCCAGTACCTATTGAGTGTGCTCTTCTTTCAAAATAGGATCTTTGTGGATCTGATCAAGTTAACATGAAGTCATACTGGATTGGGGTAGAGTTTATTTCAATAACTAGTTCTTTATAAGAAGAGAATTTTGGACACAGACTCAGAGAGGAGAGGTCCGGTTGAAGACAAAGATGCACATGGGAGATGTCATGGGAAGATAGAGGCATAGGAGAGATTTATTGACAAACTAAAGAGCACCAAGGATTGCCAGCAACCATCAGTAGCTAAGAGATAGCCTAGAACAGATTCTTCCCCAGAGCCTCTTGAGAGGGCGTTGCCCTGGCAGCGTCTTGATTTTGGATTCCTGGCCTCTAGAACTGTGAGAGAATAAATTTCTGTTGTCTTAAATCCCTCATTTTGGGGTCATTTGCTATGAGAGCCACAAGGAACTAATGTAACCTCTCAATTCCCTGTTTAGGAAAGTTTTTGATATTTCATAGTTTTGCATAAGATTAGCTCTGGGTTGTTGTTAGTTTATAGATGTCCCAGCATGGAAAAGAACAGATGAGAAAAATGACCTTGGTTGCATAATCAGCACAGCAAACTGAACAAAATGGTCTCTTCTGGACATAAAAATGTTCTGTAAACCTAATAGTTGACCACTTTTACTTGCTGCCTCTACTTTTTGTTTCAAGATAGAATAAAGAAAGGGAAATAAGACAAGAGAGAAACTTGATTCTAGCTCCTTTGTTTTCCAACAAAGGTAGTTTACTTTCTGTTTTCTAAAACTTAGGCTGATTTCTTGGGCTATACCCCAAACTGATCATGGCCTTACATTTCAGATTTCTCTAAAAAATGTACTGTTTTTGTTGTTGTTGTTAGGTGCCCTCAAGTCAGGTCCGATTCATAGTGACCCTATGAATCGTGTACAACAGAATGAGACACTCCCTGACACTGTGCCATGCACAGCAGTATGTCAGTGCTTCTCTGCTATTCATAAGGGTTTCGATGGCTGACTGTTTCAGTAGTGGGCTGCCATATTCTCCCATTTTTGTGGGGCTGGGGATTGAACCAAGGGCCTCAGAAAGCTCAGAGCAACACTCTACCAACTGAGCTAAACCCCAGGCCCTCCCCACCCCAAATATTTGTTACCTAAAAATGTTACTCAAATACCAAAGATTTCAACTCTAGTGGAGATAATAATCATTGGGATACTATAATGAAATGGGGATTTTTTTCAAGCATCAGGGAATATTTATTCATTGGATCTGATATGAGGCTGAGAAATTGGCATGTATTTTTACTCTTCTTTCTTTCTGCTTTTTTGAAAATGAAATCATTCCGTAATTCTAATGCTGGAAGTCTGTGGGCTACACTTTGAGAAAGATGCTCTGGTCCATCCTGGCTCATCTAATGGCAGCAAGCCTCAGTGAGAAACCAAAGTATGCATACTTTTCGTCTCAATTTGTAATTCCATTTTTCCTCAATTTAATTTCTATGGGAATGAAATTTCTTTCTCTGTGACTCTGAGAAACACTATTTATTTCTACAGTTTTCAAAGCTCCTTAGTACTTTGTTCTACTTTTCTTGACAGTTTTATTAATTTTTCCTGTCTAGGGAGTTTAAAAAGGAGGGTCCTGTTTCTCTCCCCAGGTTTCCTGGTGATTTGCGCAGCTCCTGATTTCTTTATCATCTCCCCTCTACTTTCTGCATTTTCCAGACTGGGGTCATATGATCTTATTTTCCCAAGTAACTCATGATTAGGAATTGGCATGTGAGAGTCACAAATAATAACCAAATGCATATGAGACATCTTTACTCCTATTAGCTCCAAGTACAGACATCAGAAAGGTAAGCTATTGTATTTAGAATTTTGTTTACTTTTTCATTCTCTATGGTCTAGGGGCTAGAAGGGTACCCTTTAGCAAATAATAGGCTCAAGGATGCACTAGTACTTGCAGTTTTTTGACTCTTATTGGGAATTCTCTTCTCCATTTTGATTTCCAATTTTTAAATGAAGACGAATTTTGTATTAAGATGCACCAGGATATATTGTTTCAGCTGGCTAACATCTGGATGCTTTCTCAGCACATGCTGAACCCGGCATTTTTAGCATCGGGTAGTTTGTTCCAGGAACACGAAGTGCTCATTATTTACCATTGTTATTTTCTCTGACTCTAGAGAAAAGTCAGTGTTATGAAAGTGCAAACTTAAAGGAAAAAGGGAATTAAAGCTGATAGCGTTCAAAATGTTGATACTCTGATAATTAGCTCTTGGATTCACCCTAAAATGGTAGTTTCTTTTTCAGAAGAACCATAAAACAAAGACCAAGTTAGATCAATTTTACTTCCTTTAATATAGACCACAGCTAATCATTCATGATTTTGAGTTTTCCCCTTTATAGGAACCTCTTGGAATTAGAGAATGCATCACTTGATCTCACAAGGGCCTTAGAGATTATGGAGTTATGCCTCCCACACAGTTCAGAAGTATTCTCTGCTAAATCTTTGGCAAATGGTCATTCAGAATCTGTTTACTGGCCGCTATTCATAGGATGCTTTCCCTGGATGAAAACAAACTCTTCTTTGAGTTTGTTCAGAGTTAGGTTATTAAACCATTAATAACCATTAATAACACCATTAATAAAATGGAAAATAGTTGCAATTAATTACTCATTTATTCATTCACTCACTCCTCTAAACTGATTCTCAAAGAGTTTTTTTATGCCCTCTTATGGGAGCACTTAATGCATTTAATAGTGGAAGTGATATAGGATGTGTTTTGGAGTCAGAAAGATTTGAGTTTAATTCCTGACTCTCACAAACTCATTAAGCTATCGAGTTAAATTTCTAAAATTAATTTATCTCGTGTGCTAGTGGGAATTTCAACAAGAGTACCTACCTCATTGTGTTGTATGGATTGAGTGCATGTTGGGAAATTAATAAGTGATTTATGTTAATCATAACTAACTCACTGTGTTTACAACTGTACAGTGCTGGTGCCCAATCTCAGCACATCTCAGAAGTTGAGCAGGGTCGAGTCAAGCCTGGTTAGTATTTGGACAGGAGACAACCTGAGAATACCAGGTGCTTTAGGCTTAGTTGAAGGACCTGGCAATCCACTTCTGAAACAACACGCCATTGAAAACCTTGAGCATAGCAGAGAAGCACTGATAATAGTGCCAGGAACAGCACAGTGTCAGGTAGTGTTTAGTCTGTTGTACATAGGGTCATAAGAGTCAGACCAAACTCGAAAACACCTAACAACAACAACAACAATCACTTAACTGTGGCAAGAAGGAAAAATGTCAGGCAATCTGCAGGTCGATAACAAGATTCATTGCTTCTTTGGTGAGTTTATTAAATTACCCAATGTTCATGTAAAAGAAAATTATGATGCTAATCCACCTTTGGTAAGGAAGTAGATTTGAACAGGAGCTGTGTCTTATCTGACAGCCAAGAGTTACTGTAGAAAAGCTTGCATCAGCAGCAACTAAGTATAAAGGGGGGAAACAACTCAAAAGAAGCTAAGTAACTCCTCCAGGCCCATTTCTTGATTTTTTTGAGGTGTTTTGTAAAATTATTCAGCAGTTACTCATTTGTGCTACTAGAGCAAGGGAAGAAAATGGTAATCCCAGAATATGGAGCACATGAGAATAGTGAAATTTATTGTTATATGTAACATACAAAATAACAAAAATAAACCATAGTTTATTCATCCCAAAATATTTATTGAGTTCCTATTCTGTTGTAGTTTCTGAAGATACTCTAGAAAAGGAAAATAAATGAAAAACAACATTTTCCCCTAAAGTTTATATTGTAGTGAGGGAGTAAAAGTAAATAAATAAGCTGGGTGTCATGGCACACACATGAAATCCCAGTGATTTAGGGAGTTACTCTGCCTCAAAATAAAAATTAAAACAAATATAAAAAATATAAATAAAAGGAATGGGTTAGGGGTGTAGCTCAGTTGTTGAATACTTACATAGCATTTGTGAGCATCTGAGTTCAATCCCCTCATACTGCAATATATATATACACACACACACACACATATATATATACACACATACATATATATACAACACATACACATACATATACACACACACCTTATAGTAAGTGCAATGTCAAAGTTTAGAGTGTGATGGAGGTGGGACAGAGACCTTTTTGGAGCGACCTAGAGAAGATTGAGGGCTAGAATATTGCAGACTAAGGAAAGAATATGTACACATGTCCTGATCATACTCTGATTATAACAGAATATTTGGGCTAGAGCAAGATGCTAGGAGTTTGGAGGAAATGAGTTAAGAGACAGCCTGGGGAAGGTGAGAAAGAAAAGAGAAAATAAGGATAATAACAAAAATTGGGTTTAAGAATTTGGGCATGGTTGGGGGATGTAGCTCAGTGGTAGAGTGTTGCCTAGCATGGATAAAGCCCTTTAGATTCTAATTCCCAGGGCCCCCAAAACAAGAATTTGGAAATGATAATTTTTGCAAGATGAAGGCAACATTTAAATAAGTAGGATGAACTAGAGTCTGTGATGCTTATCTTAGGGAACTGTTGTGACATAGTATCTGGATCTTAGGTGATGAAGACCAGGCCTGATATATCATCAGTGAGAGTGGAGATAAAATCATGGATCAGAAACTATGTGGACAAAGAGTGAGAGGCCTGGTAAATTTCACCTAGAGGATGAAGGAAAAACCTGGTCCAAAGACCATCCTAAAGTCTTGAGTCTTATTGATTAGGAGAACTCTGTAGTGATACCACTAACATGGAGAAGAAAGCTAGGAAGGATATGAAAACTGAGCACATCAGTGTTGGGTATGTTGTTTTGAGCTGGTGGCAGCATATTCCAGTGGAAATCTCTAATTAAGAGGTAAGGACACCTTTTCAGAGGCTGACAATGAAGAGAAGAGAAAAGAGCATAGTACTTAAAAACACAGTATAATTAAGTGAATATACTTCTCATATTTGAGGTGAAGCGTCATGAATCATACAGAGAGAAAGGGTAAATATAGGTGCAAGGTGTTTTGGAAGTTGAGAAAAAGTAAAATCTAGGATTCCATCCTGTGAATGGGACAGTTATATGATTTTTAAATAAGGTTGATTTTGCAAATAGGACCTGGGTTTTGTTAGATATGTTCGTCATTTTGAATAGTTGACCCATATGTATCCCTAAATACAAATTCTTTTGAGTTTAATTTCAGGAATTCAGGCAAGTGGTAATGCAATGTGTTGGTCATTATCAATATTCTCATAGACATGAGACAGAGGAAAATACTGTATTTTTATAAAACCAAACCAAAATCTACAGTTGGTTAGAGGGCTAAGGTGATGTAGAGAAGATAAGGGAGATTTTAGGCCATACACAGCTCTAAGTTTCTGAGGTCCAAGTTTGTCTTTACTCAACAAGTATTTGGTAATTATATATTTTAGGATGGGCACTGTGTTGGGTCCTAAGGATACTAGAAAAAATTAGGCAAATACAGCCCTGATGTAATAAAGCTTTATGTAAAAGGGAAAGCAGATATTAAACAAAAAAATACACAAGTAATCCTAATGTATTATTATGGAGTAGTACAGCATAAGTGGAACACAACCATTATGTTCAGTTTGATAACCTTTTCTACATGATTGTGAGAGTGATTTCCTTAAGTACATTATATACAATTGTAATATCTCATTAAAGGAAAGTCCTAGCCCGATAGGTGTTTTAAACCTAAGGTAACTGTATGATTTATCATTCAAACCAGTTCACTGATGTTATTTCTATTATACTGGGTAATGATTACAAAATTGGACACATTCTATGTCTTTCAAGGGGCAGTGGAAAGAGGATTCAAAGTAAATAAAGTGAGCAGGGGAAAAATGACAAAACTTTCATCAAGCAGACAGTGTTTTTCCAATGTCAAATTAGGGGTAAAGAAAGCAATTGTTTAGAAAAGCCCAATGAGGTGTAACTAAGACTAATAGCTTAAACCTAAATAAGGGAAAAATTGAGCTAAGTGAAATACCAGTGAAAAATATCTAACAGTCAAGACTGATTATAAAAGATCCTTCCATAGGAAAGTATTTTAGCTAATATTAAATGAAATATTCAAAATCAAAATGGAGAACTGTGTGATATATATGCTATTAAGAAACACATCTAAGATTAAGAGATAATTGAATCAGGAGTCCTTTTCTATCTCTAATTCTTAATACCTTTGGAAAGCTCCACAGTTTCACTTCTTTTCTTAAAGCCAAAAGCCCATGATAGTGATTGTGGTCACTCATCTCACTTGAGGTACTAAAATCCCTATGACCAAACTTTGGCACAGATTGGATCATATCCTGGTTTTAATCTATTCATTTGTTTCTGGCTGGAAATAATAATAATAAAAAAAGCAGCAGCCCAAGGCTAAAAGGCTCAAGCTTGCTTTCCTGAAAGATTAATTTACACAAGACATAATTTCAGTGAATGTCTTCACTGGGCGTCATAACAAACCAATGTGAGAAATCCTATCTCTAAGTGTATAGTTTAAAAAAGCAAGAAAAACTGGTTTTGTCTTAGGACAGGGGACAAGCTATGGTTCTAGCTTCTATAAATATTATATAATCCTTTTAATTTGGAAAGAATCAAAATTTATTTGGCCTAAAATATTTGGATACTTTGGATATGTACTGTGTTAGTATAACTCTGGCCTCTTCATGCTAGCAAGAATTGGCAGCCAAGTCAAGCGATGCTGGTGACTCAGTGGGAGCTGTTCTCTCCACTTTCAGGGAGGAAGGGAGAGCAGAGGACTCTAAGGCCAGAGGCACTGACTTCAAATGAAGCATCTGATCCTTAAAGATCCCCTGGTAGTTGTTGTCAGAGATGTCAGCTGGATTTCAGTTCAGATAATTACATTTTGCTTGTCTAATGCCCCTAGCAGTTTGAAGTGGGATCTTCATTTGCTATCAGAAATTGCTCTGCATGTGATGCTGTGCGTAATTAAACAGCTGCCGTGTGGTAGTCCACAGGTGGCATTTATTTCATTGGCCAGCGAAGTGGTCTCTCTGCAGGCCCATGCCAGCCATATTGCCTAGACTTGAATTCTCTCCAGCGAAGATTCTAATCCAAGATCCTCAGTAAAGAAAATAAATCAATCTTTAAGAAGGAAAGGAGAATTTAGAAATACAAGCAGACACTATGGATTTTGCAAGGCTTTGTGTGCTTGTTTTAGTAGGCTGAATTTCAAGATGGCTGCTCAGTATATACTAATAGCCCAATTTAGTCTGGACTATGTATTCTTGCTCCTTTTTACAGGACTCTTAGGATCAATTAGTTTTGGTAGAAAATGTGAATGATGGGAAAGTCTCAGGTAATTTGCTGACCTTTGTTCTAAGGATTTGGGAGAACTTGGATGATTAAACCATCAAGGAATCCATACAAAGTTTTTCTTTATTTTACATTGCTCAAAATGTTCTCACCTAACCAATTTCATTAGATGGAAATAAAGTTGAGAATCCAGATGTTAACTGAGAAAAGCACTGTACTAAACTAAAGGCCAATATCACACCTCAAAACTTTTATTGTTCTTTTGAGTGGATTTCAGTCATGAAGTTTTCCATGGGTATGTAATTCTACTGTCTAAAAATTTCTAATTAAACATAAAAATCACTTTCATATTTCTTGAATCAAACATAAGTAGGATAAGCTTTTTATGTGGGATATTTCATGGACCCCAATATCATTAGGGACACATGTCATTTGAGCCCTATCTAAAAAATGGCAGCGTTTAATAAACTAAGCTTATAAACAATATATCAATTATTGTAAGAAAAGTTGAAACATTACCATTTTGTGATTTTACCTACTTTTCATTAGTATAATGGATATGGAGATGAGGGATGATTTAATAAATTACGGAGCTTATTTCTTTACTGGTTCATATGGACACACTATCTTTTAATGCATTTAGTAGCAACATTATGGTTTATACTGAAGTCAAGTCTTTATTCATTGGTAATTTGTGGTGCCTCCTTTTGTTATAATAAGAATAATGTCGACAATTTTATATTATACTGAAGATGTAAAATATCAAATGATTTCAAAATGCTGTATCGTTATTGAATTGACCAGTAAATCAACCATTTTTAGACAGGTGAAATATTGTTTTGTTTTCATTTGCTGTTGACTTTCAAAGGAAGAAGAAAAGAGAACAGAGCTTCTTTGCTCTTTGTTATAGGATTTTCTGCCTTTTGGGGCAGTTGATGGAGATTGAACCCCTGGCCTTGCACATGCTAGGCAGGTGCTCTATCACTAAGCTACATCCCTACCCCACTTTTTTTAAAAGAGAAGAACAATGCATGTGTTCACCTACATGCCAAACTAATAAGTATACTCTTTAAATGAAGTTTTTTTTTTGGGGGGGGAAGTGAAACATATATTGTTTAGCTGTTTTGTGCTGAAGGAAACTCAGAAAAATTATCTGTAGCCCATTCACTGATCAGCTTTCCCTTATCTCTACCTCTGACCTCTACTTTTATGTTTTCCAGAAAACATCAGAAGTAAAGTTAAGGTTGGGATTTCCAATTCGTTGCTGTGATGGTAAAGCCCTTTTGTGGAAAAAATGAAGTTCTATCATTTGATAATAGAAAACCATCAACAACATAATATAGATTAGCCTCTCAAAATACTCACTGACATAGCGAATATCCACTATTTGAGTTATCCAAAATAACTTCTCATCATGGGGTGATGTCTTTTCTGTAATATCTTTCATATTTTCTAATTTTATTTCTTTGGTCATACATCTTTCTCCTTTCAGTCCTAGAAAACCATTAAACTGGTATATATGGACCCAGAAAATAGAACAAGGAAAAATAAAAGTAACATGACTGAAGAAAATGGGCTCAAAGGAAAATGAGAAAAGGGAAACAAAATGATTAAGCCCAGAGGATGGTACTGGGTCAATAGTTTAGGTTTTATTCATTGCTGGAAGAGGGTCAGGAATTTGGTTTACCCTTGTTGGTAGGCAGTGTAAAGTTAAGAATAATCATTTGCTTAGGAGAAGTCCAATTACTTTCAGTACTGAACCTGGCAATGGTCTCTCACATGAGTCTTTATCAAGAAGAAATTGTGATTTAATGAACACTTTGTATGGAGAAAGTATAATAAATATATGCACTATCTAACTAGGGCTAGATTTGAATCCAGGCTCTATACTTCAGTGGCTAGCTCTGTGACCTCAGGAAATGTTTTGAAATCCCAGCTTTAGCATTTGCAGTGGGTCCATCCCATAAACTAAGATTAGGATTAAATGAGACATAGCACATAAAATTACCAGCAAGTCAAATGGCACGTGGTGAGTGCTCAATAGATGTCAGCTCTTACAAATCTGTACGAAGCTACTTGGGGAATGCAAAGGCACTTCAGTGCTAGCTCAAAAAACAATGGCTACAAAGGTGATCTGATACAAAAATAAATAATGTGAAGCATCACAAAGTCTCAGATGTGTGTTTTGAACATGCACACGTACAAACACACAATTTTGATTTCCATCTGTTCTTTGGTGCTTTACCATATAACTTTAGCTTATGCATCTGGCATATGTGGAAGAAAGGTTAGGATTTATGTTTTACCAATTCCCAGTCTACTTTTTTAATTGGAAATTTTTAATGCAGAACTTAATGGGTTTCATTCTGACATGGATTTCATTGTTACACTTCCATATATGCATTTTGTTGTACATTACACAGATAAGTTCCCCCTGACCCTCTTGTACACTTCCTCCTTCGTTCCACCCCACCACCAAAGACTTCTCTTCCATTTGCTTGCCTTTTGTTGGTAATATTTTTCTATATATCCTTGGGTCCCCATTGTGTTTAAGATTGAAACTTTTTCTGTAGTGAACTATCTTTTTACATTGCCATTACAATTACTTGAATTTTCTAGCCCATCCATATTATTACCATTCTTTGGTATTATTGGTATTATTATAATTATTTCCAGAACTATTAAAGTTGGGCTCCCAGCCTATTTAAGAGAACAAAATTTTGAAACATAGTTGTCTCTGTGAAGTGTTGCAAATGAGCTCAAGGAGTTTTCAGAGTCAGCAAAGATGTGGATTAGGAAATAATTCAGACCAGCTAAGCAGACAATAAATGAATCTTTTTATTGTTTTTTTCCCCCACTTTCTACCAATCATTTCCTCATTTTAAGTAAAGAAGGAAATAGAAGGCTGAGAACTTTGGCTGGAAATGGCCTTTTCAAAGCTTTTCTCCCAAGCAAGCAGAGAAACCGGGGGTTGCCAGCTCCGGTAGGAAGAGCTATGTGTCCACTACCACACAGAGATGAAAGAGCTGCATTTTCCTAAGCGTTTTTTCTGTGATTGGAGTTTCAAAGAGTGATGAATTTAAAAGGTCAGCAGCGGATGCTTTTTTTTCAGTGCAGTTCAGGCTGGGAAATGGTATGTTCAGTGAATGGAATTCTGACAATTGAATTCTAAGTCTTCCACAGAAATAACTTCAATCATAGCAAAAAAAATAATAATAATTGCATGGATGAAATGTTAGATCCATTAAATTTACTGGATAGTCTATTTGGTATACGCAATTCTGCTCATCTAATTGGGTAATCTCTTAAATAGATTTAGTTTTAACTCCTGAAACAGTATAGCAAGAGAGCTATAATTTTGTGAATATTCTTTCCTTAGACCACAAAATAGCATACCAGTTATTCCATATATTTCCCTTCTTTTTAACTTACCTACGCCAGAGGTTTAAATGGACATACTATATGTTAATTACTTTTGGCATTTCTCTAAGGCTTTCTTTGCATAATTTAAGTATTATTATTATTATTATTATTATTATTATTATTATTATTATTATTTACTAGATTTCAGTATGTATCCCAGGCTGGCCCTGAAATTGCTATGTAGTCCACGCTGGTCCTGTGATCTTCCCACCTCTGCCTTCAAAGTGCTGGGCTTACTGATGTGTTTCACCACACCCAGCACACAGTTTGAATAGCTTTATGTTTCAAAAGGATTTTATGCCTTTTTTCCCTTCATTTAGTGTAAAAAAGAGAACATAATGCAGTGGGAAAAGTTAGATTCTTATTCTCCCCCACGTCTGCCAGCTTATCATGCCGTGGATGCTTGTGTATTGCTGGGATGCTGAAAGCTATGCCACCAATGTTTCAGATACCATTAGGGCCACCCATGGTGGACAGGTTTCAGCTAAGCTTCCAGAGTAATACAGACTAGGGGAAAGGACCAGGCAGCCCACTCCTCAAGCAATTAGCCATTGGAGACCCTGTAAATAGCAGAGAAGCACTGTCAAATATAGTGCCAGAAAATGAGCCAGGCTAGAAACCATTCAAGAAAGGATTGAGGAAGAGTTGCTTCCTCAAAGTAGAATTGGCCTTAGTAGTGGGAATGGAGTAAAGCCACTGGGACCTCTTTGTGCTGATGGGGCATGACTCAAAATGAGAAGAAACACAGTGGCTGCAACAACGGGCTCAAACAAAAAGATCGTGTGCATGGCATAGTGTTGAGTAGTGTGTTCTGTTGTACTTAGGGTTGGTATGAGTTGGATTGACCTGATGGCACCTAGCAAGACAACAACAAAGATTCTTATTCTAGCTGTGCTGCTGGTTAATAGCAAGGTATTATTCAAACAATTTGTCTTTGTTGCATACTTCTAGACAAATTCAGTGATCATGCTTTTAAATTTTTCTTTAAAAATCTCTTTTAAAAAGTTTCTATTCATTTAGTCAGTAGAAAACTTTTTTAAATTATAAATTTTACTCAGAAACCCAACATGTAAACTAGAAGAAAGCTGTGGCTTCTTGTTAAAATGAGATATCTTTCTATTGTGTGAATCACTTGATCTCCTCTGGTACATCTCCTCAGTAACTACCAACAAACTCCTAGGGCAACATTTCTCAAAGCACAGTCCATGGGACACTGATGGTCCCTGATAGTCCCAGAGTGGCTCGTAGACATTTTGGTGATTTGGGACTGAAATGTTTGTTCATGTAAATTTTACAAATCTGGAATAAAATGATAATTTATTTACAGAAATGTCTTTCTGTTCCAAATAATTTGTAGGTGCGTGATAAGCTCTGTATTTCTTCATTTGTCTAAATAGGTTGCATGCATAATGTGTGTATTATTTAATTATTGTTGTTAGGTGCCCTCAAGTCTGACTCATAGCGACTCTTTGTATAGCAGATCAAAACATTTCCCGATACTGTGCCAGGCACATGATCTTATTTATGTTTAAGCCCATTGTTGCAGACATTGTGTCAATCCATCTGGTGGAGGATTTTCCTCTTTTGCGTTGACCTGCCACTCTCCCAAACATAATGTTTTTTTTTCCAGGATTGATCTCTCCTGACTACATGTCCAAAATATGTAAGATGCAGTCTGGCCATTCTTGCTTCCAAGGAGCACTCTGGTTGCACTTCTTCTAGGACAGATTTGTTGGTTCTTTTGGCAGTCCATGGTATATTCAATAGATGTCTCCAGTACCATAATTCAAAAGCATCAATTCTTTTCCTGTCTATTTAATTAGCAACCCTATTTTTGCTGTTGTTGGCACCACAGTCCTGTGGATATCCCAAGTTCACAAAGTAGATCAAGGACTGAAATACAGTTTATTGAAACATTAAAGTAGGAAAAATGCTGCAGTACAAAATCACTTTATAATTGCTAAGAATGAAGAGGACTCTAGTTTAATTGCAAACTTCACATCGATTATGCAGTGGGAATCTTTTGCTACTGGGAGAAGAGGAACTGCAAGCACAATGATTTTCTAAGACTACCCAAAAAGTAAAAGCTTAGGTAGGAGACAGGTTAATGAATATTTAAAAGTCAGATTTTATACACGAGTGGGGCAATTGAAACTAGTCCTGAGTATGTTGTATGTTACAGGAGGCTTTGAAAAAGCAGAAAGAAACCACAGAAGTTTTATGTCATCTTGAAAATTATGCAGTAAAATCTGACAAACCAATTGAGTGTTTTCATAATAGAAAAAATAATAATGTAAAAAGAAGGAATATTGCCACCAAAATAAAGTCTAGACTAAAGGTCTAATTTTTAGTTTTTATTTTAAAAACAGATATAAGTTACATTCTAGCTGAAAACTTTATAAAATAATTTTCAGAGGTAGGGATAATTTCATACCCAGAGAGAGGATATAATAAATATTTTGTGATATTATGTTCTCCCATAAAGCAAATGGCACACCCTGAAAGAAAAATTAATGCCTTATTACAGATGAAAGCAGGTATTTACTCCAAATTGGATGCAATCATTAATGTGCAGATTGTGAATCAATTTTTGGTATATAAATGGAATATGTGTGAGGGAGAAATGGTTAACAATCTTTTACATGTATCGTTGAAAACTCTAGCCAGGCACGGTGGGGTGGTGCATGCCTGTAATCCCAGCACCTCAGGAGGTGGAGGCAGGAGGATCTCGAATTGGAGGCCAGAGCCAGCCTGTGTAATTTAGTGAGACCCTGTCTCAGAATAAAAAATTTAAGAAGGGGTTTGGGGTACAGCTCAGTGGTGGAAGCATCCTGAGTTCAATCTCCCAGGACTAGAAAAACAGCAGTAGCAGCAGCAGCAGCAGCAGCAGCAACAGCAGCAACAACAACAACCAAACTCTACTCTAAAACAATTATTTGTTTAAGCTGGTTAGTAGTTGTTTTGTGACCTGCTTTCTAAATATCAGCACTTTTCAGTTAGTGGGTGTCTCGATTCTTCATTATCTTCCTAAGATGGAAACCAGAGTCATCCTCTTTAAAGTTAACTCCAATCACAGCACTCCTGTGCTTAAAACTCTCCAGTGGCTTTCATTTCACTAGGGTAAATGCCAAAGTCCTTTTTGTTACCTGCAAGGCCCTACAAAATCTCCCCTGCCCCAGCCTATTCCCTTTCTTGCCACATGTCCCCCTACTCTCCCTGTCTTTACCTGTTCCAGCGCCAGGAGCTTGTGCACAACTCCTTGACCATTTTGGGCACGGTTCCTCAGCACCTTTGTGCTTGCTTTCTCTGTTTAGCACAGTCATCCTCAGATCTGCCTGATATTCTCCCCACTTTAAAGAAAAAAAAGTATGTACTCAAATGTCTCCAGGCTTTTACTTAAGTAAATTAACCTTCCTTGGATATACCATTGAAGAAAGCAAGCCTTCCCCACCCAAAACAAGTGAAAAAATGAACAAACAAACAATAACAAAAACCTCTCTGATCCTTCTTTTACTGCTTTGTTTCCCCTTAGCATTTATGACTATTTTACTCACAACCCATTTTGTTTATGATCTTGTTTAGGGCCTGTCTCTCCCACTAGAACGAAAGCTCTAGGAACACAGGGTTTCTGGATCCTTAGCACCCAATTAAGGCCTGGAAGATGCTCAATAAATATTTATTAAAAAGGCAAATTAAAAAAAAATACTGTCAAATTTCAAAGAAATTTTGTCATGCTGTGTTTCACTTGGTGGGCTAACCTCTGTGGGCTTTGGTCTTGACCATGTCACAGGTGTCTTGCTTCTGTCTGCTGTGACCTGGCCATGCTTATGAATCCACTTCACATCACTTTACACAATGTCTACCCCTCTACCCACAGAAGACTTTACTTTTCCAGGCAAGGAAATAAAGGTGCTTTATATATCCTTCAAAGGAATGTCATTTAATATTCAGTTTCACTTCACTATTTGATCCCTCCAAAGTTTGCATCTTTCAATGTAGAATAGTTAATATGAAATAGAAGAAGCTATGCTAAATTGCCCATATTGAATGATATTCTATGTTAAACAAAGTTTAAGGATGGCCGATTAAATGAAACTCCAGCGGGCTGGAGTCGGAAGTGCAGTGCTCATATGTGGTTAACCTATTTCTCATTTACATTTCAACAGCTGCATGTGTCATTAACAATCATCCACACAAGGTCAAAGCCAAAAATAATGTTATTCCCAGATAGTGAAGTTTTTCTCTACATGGGAAGTAATAGAAACATCACAGAGATACCATATAGATCTTTGAGCATAATATGTTTGAAAACCCAACACCCTAAACTTATTGCATTATGTTAGAATTAACCAAATTTCTACTTTAGTAACAGATATAGGAATATTGATTTTCAAACTAAACCCAAGTAGTGAATTAAGAGTTGCAGTGTTTTTATTTAAAATTCTATTTTAGTTTTTAATCTAGTCACTCTCTTTCTACTGTTTTTGATAACTTCCTCCTTATATGAAACTAAATACAGACAGTCCATTATTTGCTTATTATTTTAGATCAAATGTTTTGATAGTAGTAGTCTAGTCTTTATATATTAAGAGAATAATGAATATTAGTGAAGTCTTTTTCTCTTGAATTTCACGGTAGACTTTTGTGCAATTATTAATGGGTAGCTCCTAACAAGGTGCCCTGGCTATTTCCCAAGATGTCCAGTGGGTAGTATTACTTGAGCTCATTTGTAATGATCTGGAACTTGACCCTCCGCTCTCTAGGCTCAGCAGTTGGGTTTCTTAACTCTCTGAAAGTGGTTTTCCCTCTTATGGAAAGACTTAAACTGTGAACTCAAAACCCTGACGTATAAACCAGAATGGCTAATTTATTAACCTACAGAGGCACTAAAACATCAAAGGTACAGTGTACTGTGTACGTCTGATCAGTGTTTAGTTCCTTGTAGGCAAGCTGTGTGGAAAGGAGTTTGCTGGTGAGTAATGGTGGAGTTAGGCTTATGATCTGAATGTTCCAAGATGCTGACTAAAGAAGCTGAATGTACCTGATGTATATTGATGCAACAGGTAGAGACCTCATGGAAAATGTAACATTTTGTTTGCATAATGCTGCAGTAAGTACCCACAACTTTTTAATCTTTGAAATCCCCTTTATTTCTTTGTTTCCTTAGATATGTGATTACTTCTCTTTAAATAATTTGTATACTATTTCTACTTTAAATCATAATAGGTTGAACTTAAAATAATAGTACTATTTCCTTCATTTTCAATTGTTTTTGTGGGTAGAGTGTGCATCTATAGGAAGCAACATATTTTACTTTATACACTTTTAAAAAAGATAAACTGGGAAAGTTGCTTTTCTACTAATTTACTTAGAATTGGGTTTATTAAAAGCTTAGTATTCTGAAGGGTTTCGAAGATGCATCCTTTTAGGTAGAGTTTGACAAGTATTGGATTATTGTTCTTGTAGTCCTCAATGATTGTTTATTTTCTCTTGTAGAGATGACCCTGCTACTGTTTAAGCTATAGTTCCATCTGTAGGTGGGCTGAGAGAAAAGATGACTATACACTTTGAAGATGAAAGTTATTAAAGTAGCTCTAGAAAAATAGTTTCATGTACTCACTGTATGGCTCCCCTTTGATTTATTGAATGCTGACAGTACTCAGCACCCCATGCTAATTACTTTATGTTATAGCCCCTGCCAGCCACCTGGGCTTCCTTGAGTTTCAGCCTGTGCAGGGCATATGATCCCTTGATATTTAAGTAAAAATGATTTGAAGTCCCAATGTGTCCAGCACAAAATTGATGGCAATTTCTTACGGCCACCTTTTCCTTTATATTCCTTTTTCTATTGAAGTCTTTTATTTTTTCTTGGCTCATGCCACTACCAACTGTGGCCTCCTTTCTTCTCCTTGTCAGTGGAATGCAGGCATATTTTCATTTCATTAAACACTATTTGTATAATACAGAAAGAGGTTCATTATAAATGATTTGTAGGTTATGCAGCAGGGATGGGGAGCTACATTTAATATCTCCTTAGTTGTGAAATTGTATAGTATAGACCAACATTTAAAATAATCATATTAGCAAGTATTAAACATTTTGGCTTTGCAATTCCATCAGCCATTTTTTCCAGGGTCTGGTCAAAGACTCTTCTCTCCTTATAGATCCCAGGCCCTGCCCTTGTCCTCTGCCTGAGCTGGCTTCTCTCTCATTCTTGTTCCTCCACATTCCTTTGTCTCCTCTATTCCTGCCTCTTACCATCTTCTTCTTGGGCTGCTGTTGAAAACAAAAAATTTTATTCATTCATTCATTCATTCACTCATTCATTCATTTATTTAAGTATGAGAAGCCTTTACCGGTTACAATAGTAAATGGAAGAGAGGAGGCAGCAGGTAATTGGTGTAGAAAAGATCAGTCTTTTTCAGAGGAATGCTTACATCAGCTTTTAATTTTTTTATGCCTTTTACATGGTGCAAACCGCATTGCTAGTTAAGTGGCAAGGCCAGATGGCTACACATGCTCTAAACCAAAAATGGGAATGTTTAACCATTGTACCTGTTAGCAAATCCAGATGCATCTTGATTCCTATGCTTTTATGTATCTTCTTGTTGTTGTTAGGTGGAGTCAAGTCTGACTCATAGAGACCCTATGTACAACAGAACAAAACACTCCCTGATGCTGTGCCATGCCTGGCACTATATCAGTGCTTCTCTGCTATTTATAGGGTTTGTAATGGCTGATTGTTTCGGGATTATTTCAAGAGTGGGCTGCCAGGTCCTGCTCCCATTTTTGCAGTGCTGGGGATTGAACCCAGGGCCTCAGAGAGCACAGAGTGGAACTCTACCAACTGAGCTAAGCTGCAGTGCCCTTTACATACCTGGCAATACTAAAATAGATCCAGTATATTTTCCCTAACCCTTTTAACAAACACATGCAAAGAGAGTCACATTATTTCCCTTTCTTGTAGAGGACAGTCTATAGCATATTCATCTTTAAAAATTTTACCCAAAATGTAGTTATTTCTATGCTGTGGTATCCATACAGGGTTTTTGATATATTTGAAATAGTAGTCAAGATCAGAAAACATCTGAACACTGCTGTTGGTTCATATTCTTTAGAGCTTCTAACAGTGACAGCGTCCTCTGGTTATATTTTGACCTTATTTTGTGCCAAGAAATAAAATAATTTCAATAATAAAAATCTTAAGTACACTATGATCATCATCAATAAATAGTGGGGATAAATCTCTTTGTTGCAACCAGAGGATCTAGAAACACTTTTGGGATTTATAGGCTCATGAAAAGAGGAGAAATATTTCTTTCCTGGTTTTCTTTTTGTGGAAAATTGGGGGAAAGCAAGCCTGTTTCCTACTACTAGATGGTTCAAGACAGAAAAACCTTCATTTCATGATTGTAACTTAATGGGAGTTTCACAGCATTCGGCAGAGTTGTTGGTCACTCAGAGTGCAGAAAAACTCTATTCTCAAATTGCTGGGCTGCTAGTTGTGAACCTCAGGGATATAAAGGGCTCAGATACCATGATATGATTGGGGGAATGGACATCCATTAGATAAATTAACAAAAAGTACACTGAGATAGATGAACTTGCCTGATGCCTAAGAAAAGATCTGGTGAAAAATTAATTATTTTGGGCAAGCACAATCTCACATCTGTAGGACTCTACTCCCCATCCCCTGCATTCATTTATATGTTTGGCTTAGGGAGTCCCTTAGATAGTAAGGGACTGGAACAGGAAAAATAATTTCAAAACCAGCAACCAGAGACAGCTCCTCTTTGTTATTGGGTTTTGGCCATAATATTCAGGGTGACCTCTGTAAAATGTCAAATTATAATACATTTAGAGCACTATTTGCTAGATACTTCCTAGAAAACCTGAGGTATCCTTTTCCAAGAGAACATTTTACATATGTTTTAATAATGTGTATTTGTTTCAGTAGTGTACTTTGGGGTAAACTACTACAGTTTTTATTAAAAACTAATTTTCAGACTTTTATCAGTTCAGCATCATGGAACGTTATAGATTTGAACTGGCATTTTTCTGTAGGTAGGTAACTCAATTATAATAATTACATTATGGAAACTTTATTACCTTTCTTGCTACTCATAATTTATTTTACCTGCACAGGATGAATTCTTGAGAATCAGAAAGCAGTCAGAAAGTGTTTTTCAATCTCATTACTATGTGAGTGTATGATACTTTATATATAAATTCTCATACATTGTTGAGTCACCTAGACAATAAGCTAAATTAAGTACAGATATTATTAGAATGAAAAAATCATACATGCTTACGATGGAAAAATAAGAAAACACCCTTTTTGCATCTGTTTGTTTGTTTTTCCTTTTTGTTATTGTCAACTTAAGTTCTCTTCCTCTCTTTCTGTTTAAAAGTGAATTACTAGTAAGATAAGGAGGTAAAAATTGTGACATAAATCATAATCAGATATAAAATATTCTAAGAAGAAAAGTGAAAGTTTGCTGTTCCCTAGGAATAAAAATTTGCCAGGGTTGTTGAGCTATGGAACGTTAAAGGTCCCCAGATGAAAATGCAGGACTCAGGAGCAGTGAACATATAAATCTGGCTCATGTTCGTGGGAATGACTCTTCTGTATTTTGTGATGCTTCATTCTATGAAATTAAATTAATTTGGGGGATTAGTCACTGTTAGTCATGATGCTTAGGAGAAACATAAACCGTCAAAAGCAGCTATGCTCTAATTTTTATTATCATTTGAGCAGTCTTCTAACCACATACATGTCCTAATGCTTTAGAGCTAAAATTAAGATGGAATAACTTTTATAATTGAAGAAATAACTTAGGTTGCATATCTTGAGTTTCCTTGAGTCTTTTACATTTCATAAAATTAAGAGCTCACAAGGATTAATCAAATATATCCTATTTAACCTTTACAATTGTGGAAAATGGAATTTACAAACTTAGTGCTACAAGACCCACACACTTAGGAGAGAAAAGATTTCAGTTGATATGCACCAAATACTATAGCTGATCAGCACTAAGAGAACTTTACTTTTTTTTTTTTGAGGATAAAGGAAATGCAGGAATTGATGGGTAGAATACAGCCCTCAGAATCTGCATTGGCTTGTGTACTGATGGCTTGTATAGCTGTCTATATTATTTTATATCGTTACTGAGTCATGTCAGTGTGGAGCTAGAAACTGGAAGTGAGCTGAAATGATGGTTCAAAATATAAGTACTTCTGGCAAGCATGATCACTTTGAAATGATTTTCGCTTCTCGTTTTTCATGTAACTGCATGCAGGACTCAGTGCGTTCTTTTCTGTTTTAATTCAAAAGCAATGTCCCTCAACAACTTGGGATAGAGAGGCCTTTGTTGAGAATAAACATAACCATTCCTGTCCCAGTCCTTTCACCATGATTCCAAGGAAAGTCTGATTATGGCTTCGTCTCTGCTGTTGGACAGAGGCCTCAGCCCATTGGAAATCTCCGGAGCCCTGGGAGAGAGGAGAGGCTGTGGTCCACCGCAGTTGTGGAGTTCCAAGGCCTCATTTTCTTTTGGCCAGGTCCAAATGTTAAAAGTCTGTTAAGGGCCTTATTTACTAACCCTAGCTGGGTTAAGAAATTAAGTATGGATTCTAAATGGTGTATCTGTGATTTGAGACTGCATACATAATCATGCTTGCTTTTAAAATTTGTCCGTTATATGTGAATGTTTCATGGTAAATGAGTCAATTATAGCGTTTCCCATTTTCACAAAAGCAAAGCAAAGGAATTATTTTTCTTCCATAATATCAGTAGACAATGGAGTATAATGGAAAGCCAAAAGGAACAATTGTTATTTTTATTGTTGTTGTTGTTAGGTGCCATGGAGTCAGGTCCCAGTCATAGCAACCCTATGTACAACAGAATGAAACACTCCCTAACACTGTGCCATGCCCGACGCTATGTCAGTGTTTCTCTGCTAGTCATAGGGTTTGTAATGGCTGATTGTTCTGGGATTATTTTGGGAGTGGGCTGCCAGGTCCTTCTTCCATTTTTGCAGTGCTAGGGATTAAACCCAGAGCCACAGAGTGCAGAACAGTACTCTACCAACTAAGGTAAACCAGGACCCTTTGTTATTTTTAGGTAGGGTGGTTTTCAGGTTTAGTTTGGGTAGGACTATTTCAATTTATTTTTCTGTCTATTGATAATGTCCCTTTTTAGTCTCAAATATATATATGTACTTTGATTTTTAGATAGGCATAATGTCTTTTTTTTTTTTTTTTAGTACTGGGGGGTTGAACCCAGGGCCTCATGTATGTTAGGCAAGTGCTCTACTGCTGATCTGCACCCATAGACCCTTTTAAATTTTTAAATTTTGAGACAAGTTCTCAGTAAGTTGCATGGGCTACCTCTGCCTTTGAACTCATCATGATCCTCTTGCCTCAGCTTCCCTAGTCACTGGGATTTTACATGAGTGTGCCATGGCACCAGGCGGCATTGTTGTTGTTGTTGTTGTTGTTGTTGTTGTTGTTAGGTGCTATCTAGTCAGGTCTGACTCATAGTGACCCTATGTACAACAGAATGCAACACTCCCCAACACTGTGCCATGCCTGGCACTATGTCAGTGCTTCTCTGCTATTCATAGGGGTTTCAATGGTTGGTTGTTTTGGGATTACTTTGGGAATGGGCTGCCACACCCTTCTCCCATTTTTATAGTGCTGGGGATTGAACCCAAGGTGTCACAGAGCTCAGAGCAGCACTCTACCAACTGAGCCAAACCTCAGCCCTACCAGGCAGCGTAATACCTTAGAGTGGTGCTGCACTGAAGATACATTCAGACTTAAGATGTAGAAATCAACTTTTAGAAACTCTTTTCCTCAAAGGAGTCCTACTAATCCAGAGAAGTTTACCCAGAAACCTCCACAGTTCTAGGAACCATGCATTCCATAAACACTGTCAAAGAACTTCCTGTGTTCTTACACTTATATTTTATTCTTAATAAATTACTTCGGTGAGGATGTTTTCTTTCTCTGCAAGACTGGAACCAAGAGTTCTCCTTTTCTATACCTTTTTATCCATATATGAATTGAGGAACTTCAAGGAAAAGTGATTCTCAGTGTGAAATAAGAGGTCTTTTCAATCCGATGAACTTGTAGCAGAGTTGAAGTGTAAGGGAGGGAAGGATGAATAGAAGGATGAGGTGAGAGTATCATGATAGTACATCTGACCTGTAGGAGGGACCAGGCTCATTTTGGTCTCAGATCTCAAATCACCTTCATTTAATCTTAATATAAAGTTGGGATTATGGCTTCCAGATTTCACTGGTAGTTTTAAAGGAAAGAGAGCAATTGTTTTGCATTCAAATGCAAGTAGATTTTCAGTTACATTAGAAGTATGGCTGTGTGAAACCCACTGTAATCTAATTTACTAGATTAAGCTGCATTATAGCTATAGTCAATCTCTTTTTTTGTGTGGTCCTGGGGGTTGAGTCCAGGGTCTCGTGCTTGCCTGCTTTGCAAGTGTTGGACCACTGAGCTGCACCCCCAGCCCATTTTTTTACTTTTGTGAGACAGTTACGCAGACTGCCTCTGGTCTCAAACTTGCGATCCTCCTGCCTCTGCCTCACAAGCTGCTGGGATTACAGGTATGCGCCACCACACCTGACTTATAGTCAATATCTGAATTATAGAGCCCAAACTCCGATGGAACTATATTGGATTTTGTGGGTGGGTCTATAGTAGGCATTTGTGGTATTGTCTCTGCATCTTCTGTCCTCCCATTGCTGAACCCACTCTTGCTGCTTTATAAGCAGCCTAGAGAGAGATCTGCACTGTGTACCAGCATGATGTCTCTCTTGTCTGTCTCAGCTGTTTGGCTAAGGCTTGGGATTTCTCATACTGTAGTTGAAGCAGAATCAGTATGTAGAGGTGAAGAAGTGAAGGGGCTACAAACATTAAAGCTGCTGCTGTCATGTGAAATTAAGTGCCTACAGTGATGGAGAATGAAGCCAAAATAAAGAAACAGAATAGAATAGGAACCTAGAAAGAAATCGAGTCAAAGAAGAGGGAAAGAATCTGCCAGGATTTTCTCACTCGTTACAGATTTCCTGAAGAATAGAGGTATTCCTGTGATGGACACTTTCTCATTCTTTAGCTCCTTCTTGAACTCAGTGATCCAACAAAGTGCCTCCCTTTGCTTAAACTAGTTTAAGAGTCCTGGTTAATAAAGCACTGTTATGATCTCAGCTGCAGATGTCTTAAAAAATACCTACTATAAAATAGAGTCTATTGGCAGAGATATTTTTTTGTCTAGGTAGGGTCTTACAGGTACAGAGCAGCTAAGGCTATGTTTCAGAGAAGAGAAGAAGGAAATGACATTAAAAAAGAAGGAAGAAAAATCCAGACATAGTCATTGTCTATCAGGACAAAACCAAAAGATGGCTATTTAAATTTGGCTGGTAAAAGGAAAGCTCTTGTAATTGAGTGGGGTAAATGAATTTGTTTTGAAAAGTAGCAGAAATGTATTTTAAGAGGAATTTTAGAGATTTGTTTTGAATGACCTAAAGCAAACATCAAACATTTTCAGTGCTAATTAAAAGTCTGCATTTTAGGTGTGGGACAGAATTGGGGCCTGGTTAGATTTACAATAATGAAAGGAAGGATTCTTCCAGGATGGGGCATGTTAGGCTACTGTAATATACAATTCTGGTGACTCAGAGGCTAAACACAACAGGTATTTAGTTCTTGTTGTGGGTCCAGGAGCTGCCCTACATAGAGCGGCTCAGTGCCACACATGCCAGGGACACAAGGGCTAGAGAATCTTGCACTGACAATGAAATGCTTCTGCTAGGATGTGACATCACTTCCAATCACACATAATTTGTTAAACAAGTTCCATGGCCATGCTAAGCTTTGAAGGGAGTGGGAAGTGTAGTCATTCCATGTCCCTAAAGGAGATGGGAGTGGAAATATCTGTGAACATCAATGTCTACCTGACAGACTTATGAACAGAAACTCTGGGGCACTGAGTCTAAGTTCCAACTCTCTAGCTGGGGACGATGGCACATGTCTGTAATCCCAGCTACTCTGCAGGCTGAGGCAGGAGAATTGAAAGTTGAAGGTCAAACTGGACAACTAAGTGAGATCCTGTTTCAAAATAAAATAAAAAGGGGTTATAGTTCAGTGGTAGAGTGCATGACCCACATGCACAAGGCCCTGGGTTTAATCCCTAGTATAAATAAAAACAAAAACAACAACAAAAAAACCCCAGCTTTCTCACTTTTTAGCTTAGTCTACTGGGCTTCCCACCAGGAAACTTTTGCTTTGATTTGGGAATATCTTATGTGGATTGCCTAAGATTAGTCTGTCTACCTGTTGTAGTTACATGCCATTGAATTAGGTCCAACTCATAGTGACCCTATGTATAATGAATGAAACACTCCTTGATTCTGTGCCAGGCAGAAGATGTTTTTTATGTTTAAGTCCATTGTTGCAGATACTGTGTCAATCCATCTATTTGAGGGTCTTCCTCTTGTTCCTTGACCTGCCACTCTCCCAAACATGAGGTATTTCTCCAGAGATTGGTCCCTCCTGAAAACATGTCCAAAATATGTTAGATGCAGTTTGGACATCCTTGCTTCCAAGGAGCACTCTGGTTGCACTTCCTCTATGACAGATCTGTTGGTTCTTTCAGCAGTCCATAGTATATTCAATATTCATCTCTAGTACCATAATTCAAAGGCATCAGTTCTTCTCCTGTATCCCTTGTTCAATGTCCAGCTTTCATAACCATATCATGCAAATGAAAATACCATGGCATCAGTCAGATTCACCTTCCTCTTCAATGTGACATCTTTTCAACACTTTAAAGAGGTCTTTTGCAACAGCTCTTCCCAATGCAATGTGTCTTTTGATTTCTTGACTGCTGCTTCAGTGGGTGTTGATTGTAGAACCAAGTAAAGCTAAATCTTGGACAACCTCAATGTTTTCCCCATTTATCATGGCATTGAATACTGCCCCATTTGTAAGGATTTTTGTTTTGTTGATGTTGAGGGGCAATCCATACTGAAGGCTGTGTTCTTTGATCTTCATCAGTATTTCAAATTTTCTTCACTTTCAGCAAGCAGAGTTGTGTCATCTGCATAACTCAAGTTGTCAATGAGTCTTCCTCCAATTGAGATGTCATATTCTTCTTCATAAAGTCCAGCTTCTTGGATTATTTGCTCAGCGTAGAGATTAAAGAGGTACAGTGAATGATACAGCCCTGATGCATATTTTTCTAGACTTTAAACCAGGCTGTGTTTCTTTGTTCTATTTGAACCACTTTCTCCTTATCCATGTATAGATTCCTCATGAATACAATTAAGTGCTCTGGCATTCCCATTCTTTACAATATTATCCATAATTTGTTAAGATTTACACAGTCAAATGACTTTGCATAATCAATAAAACTTTGATAGACATCATTCTGGTATTTTCTGCTTTCAGCTAATATTCATCTGACATCAATGTCCCTGGTTCCATGACCTCTTCTGAATCTGGCTTGATTTTCTAGCAGTTCTCTGTCTTTGAATGATCTTTAGCAAAATATTTCTTGCATGTGATATTAATGATATTGTTCGATAACTTCCACATTTGTTTGGATCCCTTTTCTTGACAATAGCACAAATATGGATTTCTTCCAGTCAGTTGGTCACGTAGCTGTTTCCCAAGTCTCTTGGTATAAACAAGCTAGCACCTTCAGTGCTGCATCTGTTTGTTGAATCATCTCCATTGGTATTCCATCAGTTCCTGGAGCCTTGTCTTTTGTGAATTCCTTCAAGGCAGCTTCCCCTTTGTCCTTTAGTACTATTGGTTCCTGATCTTATGCAACCTCTTGAAGTGGTTGGTCATCCACCAGGTCTTTTGTTATAAAGTCTCTCTGTATTCCTTCTGTCTTCTTTTGATATTTCCTTCATTTTAAAATATTTTCCCTGTAAAAACTGTCTCTACTGCCACTTGAGGCTGAATTATTCCTTCAATTCCTTATGCATGAGAAAAACAGAGTGTGTTCTTCCCTTTTGGTTTTCTGTCTCCAGCTCTTTGTACATGTCATAATAATATTTGATTTTGTCTTGTCAAACTGCCCCTTGAAATATTCTGTTTAGGTCTTGGAGTTTGTTATGTCTTCCTTTTACCTTAGGTGCTAAACGTTCAAGGGTAAGTTTCAGGGTCTCTTTTGACTTGTAATTTGGTCTTTTCTTTTTTTCCTGTCTTTTAAATAAACTTTTGCTTTTCTCATGAATGATAACTTTGATGTCATGCCATACCTTGTCTCGTCTTTGATCATTAGTATCTAATGCATCAAACCTGTTCTTGCGGGTGGTCTCTTAACTCAGGTGGGATATACTCAAGGTCATACCTTGGCTCTTGTACACTTGTTCTAATTTTCTTCAGTTTCAGTTTGAAACTGCATATGAGCAGTAGATAGTCTGATCTAAAATAAGCATCTGGTCTTGTTCTGACATTTGATATTGAGCTTTTCCATTGTCTCTTTCCACAAATGTAGTTAATTTGATTCCTGTATGCTCTATCTGGTGAATTCCATGTGTATAATCACTGTTTAGATTGGTGAATATATATTTTTGCAGTGAAAAAGTCATTGGTTTGACAAAATTATATCATGCAGTCTCTACCATCATTTCTGTCACCAAGCAGCTGCCTTCTTTGTTTCTAACTTTTGCATTCCAGTCACCAGTAATTATCAGTACATTCTTATTGCATGTGTGATCTATTTCAGATTGCAGAAGCTGGTAAAAATCTTCCCTATCTTCATTTGTAGCCCCAGTGGTTGGTGTATAAATTTGAATAATAGTCATATTAACTGGCCTTCTGTGTAGGTGTATGGATATTATTCTATCACTGACAGTATTGTACTTTAGGATATATCTTGAGATGTCTCTTTTTTATGAGGAATGAAACTCCATTCCCTTTTAACACGCAAGCCCCTATAGCATGCCAAGGTGACAGACACATAGGGATCTCTACCTATAGAAAGGATATAATGTTCCCCACATATTATTGCAAGAAATACACATGAGATACAAAAATAGCTTTGAAAACTTTAGAGCACTATTGAAATATAAAACATGTAATATTTGGTCTTTTTACCCTCCCCTCAGTTTTTCATAAAACACTATTCCTAATTGGTTATTCCTTTGGTGCCACTTCTACATGTGAAAGCATGTTATTACAGGTGAACCCACATGAAGAATGCAATCCACTGTATCTAGAGCAGGAAGAGAATTAATGGGAGGGTTTGGGAGCAACATGGTGAGGTAAAGAGGGAGATAACAAGTGCAAAGTACATGTTATAATCTCATAATGAAACTCATCATGCTGTATGTAAAGTAAATAATAAAAATTTTTAAAAGTATGCAATCCATGACCTTAAATAATATTTTAAACCATAAAATTTCCTCCTTACTCATGATGTCTTACATCAAAATTTGTTTTTAATTTTCATTCAAGTAGCTTAAAAATTGTGACCTTCTTTATAAACTCAGGTTTTTAACAAGGCTAACATTTATTAATTAAAATCATGCAATACATCGTTAGTGCTTTTGTGTGCTGAGTTACTTTTTCAAAATGGCCACATTTCTTCTTTAACCATATTTCTTCACAAAGAGGGAAAGTTTGTTCATTTCTTAAGAAAGGTAATTTCCTGGTTTCCTAAGGAAATTTAAATATACATTTCACAGCTCCACAAATGTCAGAAATATAGAATATAACTCTTGAAATATAGTACTCCAATCCTACACTATTCCTTCAAATTTGTTTCAACTATAACGGAGATATAAATGAAGCAAGTTATTATGTCTTCTTTCAATTCCCAGTAGGAAATTTTCCCTCAGTTTCAGGTTGTTGTATTTTGCTATGAATCATTAAGGATATTTCCATTGATCTGTGATATAATATTTTAATCCCATAGGATGTTACAACTATAATTTATAATGTTGAGGTTAAAAGACTAATTTCAGTAGAGCATTAAAATTACATATAAATATTCTGTGAATAAAAAAATAAACTAACAAATTTATAGCAGTCATTTTGTGAATACTGGAGAAATTATGCAAGGAAATGATCTTTCTGTCAATAATTTAGACATATCCAGAGAATTGGATAATGTGGATAATAGGTTCAGAAAATGTTTTCTTTACCCCCAGAGTATTTCCCTGTTTTTATCATTTCCACTTGAATAAAACATTACTCCTAGCACTTAAGTATTTTTTTATTGCTCACTTTCTTCTATTTTCTAATAAATTACCTGGCTTGCTCATTTTGCTTTTTCTTCTTTCTACACTTCTGGTTTTTTAATCATGACTCCCTCCCGCTTATTGACTATTAGAGTACTTAATTTAATTGATTTTCTTTCCTCAAAATGTTGTCAAAGATAAATATCCTAAAGATATATTTTTAAATTTCAAATAATTACATTCTTAATAATTTCATATTATATTGCTTAATATAACCAATGTCACTTGATTTTTCTAGGCCTTCATCATCTTCTTAGTGGTATATATACCTAATTTTAATATAATTTATGAATTTTATATTTGTCCATATCAAATTAGCTGAAAATCACAGTGAAAAAATACATAGTTTTCATAATCTCAATACTAATTTCTTCAATACTTCCCAATAGAATTTTCTTTCCTTTTCTTTTCTTTTTGCAATACTGGGCAACTGAACCCAGAGGCTCTTGTACACTTCAGAAGTGCTCTGCCACTGAGCTGCAAACGTAGTCCCTGTTTTTACTTTTTAAATTGAAACAGGGTCTCACTAAGTTATGCAGGCTGCCTCTGGCATCGAACTTGCTATCTTCCTGCTTCTTCTTCCTGAGTCCCTGGGATTACAGGTATGCACCACTGCCCACAGCTCCCAATAGAATTTTCTCAAATGATCAAAATGTTCCATACCTGCTCTGTTTGATATGGTAGTGAATGGCCATATTTGACTATTGAGCACTTAAAATTTAGCTAATGTAAATAAAGAAGTGAATTTTTAACTTAATTTTAATTCACTTGAGTATGCATAACCACATGCAGCTAGTGTCTACCTACTAGATAGTGTAGGCAGATGATTGATAAGGATTCATATTTTTCTATTTGAGTATAATTAGATTCCTATCAAGTAGTGTGACCCATCTTTAGGGTTGACCTGTTTACGTTTACCCATCTTTCCATGAAGAGACTTCCAGAGGAAACTGGGAGAAAATGTGAAAGGATTTATGAGAAGGTCACCCAATGATTTACCAAATTTAGAAGACACCACCTTCTCCATGAAGCTAGAGCTTACCCTCCACGGAATTCCTTCCCTCTGTTCTTGTTACAGTTAGTCCTTTCTTTTTCTCAATTCTCATACCAGTTTATGCCTTTCTTTTAGTTTTTGTCAAATCTGTCCTGTATTACGGTTATTGATGTACTTGTCTCCTCTCCTCTTCTAGGCACTTTGAAAGTAGGATTCAGAAGAGAAGTCTGGCTGATTCTTAGCATCCTTCAGAGTTTAGTAACTTCAAGGATAAATGTTGCTCAGTGACTAGATATATGAAATGGCTGTCTTCTTGTGGAGGCTTAGATCTGAAGGTGACTATTGGTTGGAGGTCTATAAGAGTTCCACCGTGAGACCAGAGCTTAGATACGATGCATAACCTCTGTTTGGAAAGGTTACCTTTGATTTCTGTTCACAAGTGGCTCTGGTGAACTCTGACTTCACAGTCATTTGACAAGGACTTTCTCTGTGACCTGTTTGAATATTTACTTTGTTCTACTTTCTCCTTTTGCTGTTTTTTTTTTTTTTTTTTTTTTTTTTTTTTTTTTTTTTTTTTTTTTTTTTTTTTTTTTTTTTTTGCCTCTAACACTCACAGCTCTATGATGAGCCTTTGGCTTCTAAAACAAATTACTTTTGGTAAGAGGGCTGATGATTTCAAATTCATATTTTTACACTGTGTTAAAGTGAACTAGCAGTGACCACTAGGACTCATTAGAGAAAACTCCATTACAGTCTCCATTACAGTTTCATTATTCAATCTTTTCCATACTGATTTTCCATCTTTAATGTCCAAAGAGCAATCTGTAGCAGTTACGACTTGGTAAAACTGTGGTGTAATTAGGAAAACAACCACACAGTGGAAAAACAACAATAGTAAACAACTACACAGCAGACTTAAATATTGCAGGGCAGAACAGAGAGGTGAAGATGACTTGTTTAATGGCTTGTGTCCTTAATAGACACTGGAATGAAAATGGCCTGATACTTTCATACTGGTTACTGAACTGTCTCTGGTGAACATCTGTGCACACAAAATTATCCATGCTATACCCCTTTGACCTGTTTCATTTGAACTGTTTGGATGTGATTTTTGTTTTTTTTTTAAGGCACTAAATCTCAGTGTAGGGTGTGAATCACAGCTGAGCGATGATAGGTAATTGGACAGGGAACTTACCAGGGGCATGAGAGCGTCAAAAATCCCATGTTCTCAAAGGAAAAAATTTTTTCAAAAAAAGGAAAGTAATATTGGGAGGGGAGTTTGTTTTTAATTTTCCTGGAGAAAGTAAGTAGATTTTTGAAAAAAATTTTGTTTCAAAAAGCGGGCCAATTGTTTTAACAAAATGCTTAAGATTATGCAGCTAGATAGTAAATCTTAGTGTTTTCTCAACACTTTAATTACAAGATATTTTAAAAGTTCATGTTATGGGAATTGGGTATGTGAAAAAAAATCTATCTTTTACCGTAGGATACTTTGCCATGATGGAAAGAAGTTACAACATTCAGTAGCTACATCTTTTCTTGTACAATGACTCAATATAATTTTAGAAAATGAAGTTGGGAAACTAACATTTTCCAACACTTTAGCACTGACTTTAAAGCTAATACTTTTAGGTTTGTAAATGTAATATGTAATCTCTTTAGATTGTGCAAAGTAGAGAAGATGATTTTTTGGCTCAATTACAGACATTTTCCCATGCATATTATCAAAGTGTTTGCATTTAAAGAGCAGAGTTAAAGCAAAATGTATCTTTGTCCTACAAAGAGCACACTCCAAGCCTAGTTTAAGTGAATAAGAATTAGAGTTTGCTAATGAGAGTTTTAACACAAGATGGACAAAAAGTACACTTATAGAGTCATTCAACTTTCCCAGCCTTGGTCCTAGGTCTGGTCTAGCTGTGTTGAATAATACATTGGTGAACGGAAGATATCAAAGTATTTCACATATGTTTCAGTGTACCCAATAAATATTTATGTTACTTTTCAATTAAAATATTGGTATAGATTGTTTAAAAATTAAAGGTTCTTGGCACTATTAGTTATAGATTTATGATACATACTCTAATGTCAAACAGAACTGAAATTATTCCAGTGAACATCATCTCAGTCAACCTTATGATGTTGCCAAATGGAAAAAGTGAATTGTATGAAAAATAGAGAATTTCAACTGGAAATATATTACTCTGAAATTTGCTGTCTTGCTGAGAGTAGCTAATTCCATTTCAGGTCTTATACCTTCTTTCTCATTAGTTTGTTACTAGGAGATATACTTACATATGGGTTAAGAGCAGGTAGTTTGGTAACTAATTGATCTAAGGATTTCATTTTGCCCAAAACTTAAGATGAATCAATGGTAACACAGGCAATGAAAAAAATAGATTTTTTTTTAGTACCAGGGAGTCCAACACAGCTCCTTGCATATGCTAGGCAAGTGTTCTACCATTGATCTCTACCTCCAGCCCCTTTTATATTTTTTATTTTTGAGATAGGATCTCACTTCGCTGTACAGGATACCCCTGGCCTCTAGATCTTCCTGCCTCAGCCTCCTGAATTGCTGTAATTACAGGTGTGTGCCACAGTGCCCCAACATAAACAAACAAACAAAATCTTACTAGCATCCACAGAAACATCATTTTCAGATGTTTGACAGTACTCTGGAAATACCAAAAGGGCTTGATAAAATAGTGGGTTTCCACAGGAGGGATGACTCAGAGGATGAGAGATTTATAACCATTATATAAGTAATGGTTGATGGAACAGGACCTATAGAGCTCAGGAAAATATAAATGTAGGTAATCACAGTTATTTTAATTTATACTATATCTGTATCTATGACTGGGAAAGTAGATTTGTTCTACATAGTTCCAACAAGAAGACTAGAGCCCATGGTTGGAAGACAGAGGAGGTATCTTTCAGTTGGGCTTGTCTACCCATCCAAGTAATAAATGGAATGAGTTAAAAAAATAGCTGTAAACTGATTTCAGTGAAAGTGTCCAGGTGGTAACAAAAAATATTTTTCTGTGACTTCAAGGAAGATATGTATATGTTGGGAGACAGGTCATATTTGATGGTAAACAAGTTCACCCAATTCTAATATTCTATTCAATTCTTTAATAGATTTATGCTTATTATTTAGTTTAGAGAAATATATTCAGTTAGTTTAAGAAATGAGAAATAAATCTACACAGTTATTATAATGGAGACAAACCATGTGTGCCAAAGCATTGCAGAGTAACTTGAATGATTTTTAAAAATATTACTCTGGGAGAAAGAAGGCAAAACCCAACCATATTCATGTCTTTAAGTGTTTTTAGTTCAGATCACACCGTTAAAAAGTTACCTTATACAAGTATATTTTTGTCTCTGAGCCATTTTAAATTATTTATGATAGAAGCCTGAACACTGTAAATTGGAGGTCTCGCCTACAAAGTGGGAGAAGACAAAGTTAGATGTGAACAAAGCAGGGGTCTTGCCTAGGTTTGGTTGGGTTAGGATGCCAGAAATATATAGGAGTCAGGCTGCAAGCAAAACTATCAGATAATCAGGACAGGGAGATGGTCCCCTGGTCCCTAAATCTTGATGCAGTCCTGTGCCTTCAGGAAGAGTGCCCCCACAGGAACCTGGAAGGGGAAGCAGGAAGTGCAAGGTCTAGCCAGCAGCAACCCTGGCAATGACAGTGCAATCAGTGCTCCAGCTGTGCTGGCTGCCAGCTATTTGACAAATTGCTTAATACCAGGAATTCATAGGACTACATTTTAATGAAATATTTTGCAATATCTGGGTCTTTCTGAGGATAGGTTTTCAGAAGCAGATGAGCATCTTGTCTTCCTCTTAGTTTTCTATGGGATAATTTCCCTTCAAGCCTCCACATTGCTATTGATACCAGGCTTTGAACACAAACATTATAGACAACCAGGGTTCCAGGATGCTAAATGAGGCAATTATGGTCTTGAAGACAATATCACACTTTTATTTGAACCTCCAGTGGCTTTTCTTATTGCATTTCATCTTGTGTAGAACCAGAGAGTAAAGAAGAATCACCAGGTCAGGGTTATGGAAACATCAGAGCCTACTAGCCTCTCATTAAAATATTCATTCATTGCTCCAGGTTAGATTAATTGGCACCTGTTACTTGGTTTGCTTTCCCACTGGATGTGTTCTGACCTTCTTCCTCACTCTCCTTTCAATCATCCTTCATATTGCTGTCAAAGTTAATGTTTTCAGTCCCAAATATAACTGTGCCACTCTGTCAAAAATCATCAGTGGTTCCTCCCATTTTCAGATCAGGTTTTGCTTCTCAGTAAAACAGTCAAGCAGCATTTCTCTAAAACTCACGTTTGCTTTAGGTATTTCAGATTGTACAAACACAACCTGTAGGTTAACACCTGTGTTTTGTTTTTGTTTGTTTGTTTGCTGGATGTTTTGTTTATGCTGGTTTCTGTTCTTGTGATACCTTTTCTCTCTGTTTTCTCCACCATCTGTCTTCTGAGTGACATATGATTTACCCTTCATAAGTGAACACAAATCTATTTTTTCTGGGAGGCTTTAGATAACTTCAAAAAGCAATCATTACCTCTTGTGGCTGTACCTCCATTGCTGAGCTTGGTCATATTTTGGTATCATTTTGTTCTGTATGCATTTTTCTTCCTTCTTTCTAGACTGTGTGCTAAGGGTGGGGATTATAGTGTTTACTTTTGTCATTTCAGGGTCTGGTACTTAATAGATATGCAATAATAAAATATAGTTCTAACACATAATGGGTATAGATTAAGCAACTTTTGGATACTTTTAAAATTGTATCTGTTGGATATTATCATTCCTCAAGTGTCCATTCACTCTGAAATTTTGGGATTCTGTATAGTACCCTGGAGGTATAAATATTATTGTACAGTTTGGATGGAAGTGGTTCCACCAAAAATAGCCTTATAAGTGGTAAGTTAAATTGCCTTGTAGCTTGCTAAACAGGAAAAGTCACGTTCAGAAATGAAATGATGCTAGGTCAGTTTAACATTCATTGGCTTCCTGAAGTCTCTGTGGCTTTTGGTTGTGGAAAGGAGCTACTGTTATTGTCCTTCTGTAAAGGATTTAGTTGTGATTTTTATAGGGGCATTTTATCAGAAACAGCCATTGGGCATATAAGGGGTTTGCAGGTCCTTGTGAGATTTTCTTTCTTACTATCTCTCTACTACATACCAATAATGACAAAAACTGTGAATATGGGAGGCATATGAGCTTATTTATCCTCTCTGGCAAATGAATTCCCCATGAATGGAGATAGTGTCACAATCATACAAACTGAACTTGGCTAATGCTAATAACCTGATGTTTTATAAGTTTATATATTTATTATTTTTAAAACCATCCTTAACATTGGAATAACCCTGGATAGCAGCCTGGAAATGAATGTCACCATTAAAGTAAATATCAGAAAAAGATGATCTTGTGGTAGTGGTGGGTGGCCAGGGAAAATAAGATCCATTCTGATAGTCAGCACATATATATAGAGTTTCAAACACACAGGGATTTACTCTTTCCTGCATCCATGTTCCCTGAAAACAATGGCAAACTCATATCTGACATCAAGTGTTTCCTCTTGGGCTTTGCCTAAGCTCCAGCTTATTATTTCTGGCACCTTCCTCCCCAGTGCCTTCTGATTTCAGGGGCAGGATTTGGCCAATAATGGCTCTGGCCAATGGGTGTAACTGGATTTAAGGCACATATGGGAAGGGTTCATCTGTTTATCAAAGCAGCACCCAGCAGCGGGTCTGTTGGCTTTTCCTTTCAAAACTGTTTTTGCTGAGAGGTTTGAAGTCTGATCTTTTCAATTTTCTATTGGCTTAAAATAAAGCCCTGGAGATACTATGCTTTTATAGATTTACTTAGACTTCATAATTCTCTTTACTTTTGTGGGATTGAAATGATTAAGTTCACAAACACTGAGTCATTGTGTCCCTTGGAGGGGATGAGTAGTGACCTGAAGAAGAACAAGAGTTTTTTTTTCCTTCCTTTTTTTTTGCTTTCTTTCCTCCCCCCCACCCCCCGCCCCCCGGTATTGGAGGATTGAATCCATGGCCTCACACATGCTAGGCAAGTGCTCCTTCATTGAGCTGCATGCTAGTACCATCCCTCCTCTCCCCTCTCCTCCCCTTTCCTCCACCCACCCACCTTCCTTCCTTCCTTCCTTCCTTCCTTCCTTCCTTCCTTCTCTCTCTCTTTTCCTTCCTCTTTCTTTCTCTCTTTCTCTCTTTCTCTCTTTCTTTCTTTCTTTCTTCTTCAAGTTCTCTCTAAGTTTCACAAACTGCCTTAGGCCTTGAACCTAGATCTTCCTGACTCAGCCTCCTGAGTCACTGGGATCACAGACATGTGCCACAGTGCCCTGGTAAAATGTGAGTTTTCTTAAAACTTATACCAAAACCACTCTGCACTCTGCTGGATAAGGTTTCTACAATCTACCCCTTGCTTATAATCTTGACTAGACAACCCTGAAATGACAAGAGACCTTTTTTGCCAAAGGGTCAGGACTTTGAGGAGGCCTATTCTCATTGATTTGGAAAAAGATTTATATTAATATTTCCTAAATACTACAGGACCTCGGCAGAGCCATCCTTTTGTACAAGTATAAGAGTAAATACTGATATATTCATTTCTACAAAACTTCCCCAGTGTGGCTTTAGCTGCACAAAAAGAATATAAGCATCTGAGAGTCTAAATGCCTACCAAGGAAGATTCCAAAAGTCCTGGAGATGCTTCTGCATTCTACCACCTTGATGTTATATTTTCTCAAGGCATTTTTTTGAGAATAACATTTCACACATGAAATAAAAAAGTTCTTAAAATAATTAATTTAAATAAATAATGAAAGCCATGATATGCTCAGCATTCACATTCTCACTACATGAGACACTTTCCTATTATCATTTCCCTTCATCCTCACCACACCTGCTATAAGATGGGGTTATTAGCACACTTACCAATAAATAATGTGAGAAGCTCCAAAACTTCATACATGATCCAAGGTAATAAAGGTGATGTGCTGAGAGACTAAGATCAGGATGTTGGTGTGTTCAACATCAGGTCCTGTGCTTCATTTTCTGAAGCATACAACCTCTGTGAAGTTAATATGTCAAGAATCATTTTCCAGAACTAGATCATCATGGAAGTTTTGGCCTATAAGAAAGGTTTTAGAGGATTGAGGGGCTATAATTACATTTTTTTCATTCCTGTTATTTTTTAAATGTCCCGTCCTCCAAGTATTCCTATTAAATAAGAAAAAAGAACAATAAAGCTTAGATTGGAGCCTGTTTTATACTAGTAACTAGTAATATTCATCCTTGACTATATTATCAGTTTTAGCAGTCCCATTGTGATGGTTTGCATCATAAATGACTTGAAAGGTCATGTGTTGAAGGCTTGGTCCCCAATTGATGGTGCTGTTGGGAGGTGGTAGAACCTTTAAAAGGTGGGGTCTAGTGGAAGGAGGTTAAGTCATGGGAGGTGGGACCTTGAAGGGGATATTGGGATGCCCAGCATTGATATTCATTCTCTCTCTCTCTCTCTCTCTCTCTCTCTCTCTCTTCTGGTGGCTGTTATGAGATGAGTAGTTTTGTTCTACTATGTGCACTCTGCCATGGTATTTTTCCTTACCACAGTCCAAAGCAGCAGGGCCAAATAACTGTGGATGGAATCTTCAGAAACCATAAGTTGAAATAAACATTTCCTCCTTGTGAGTTGACTTTCTCAGGTATTTTATCATAACAATGGAAAGCTGACTGA
>VMDO01011176.1:46620-68237 GCA_007922755.1 Pedetes capensis
AAAAAAAAAAAAAAAAAAAAAAAAAAAAAAAAAAAAAAAAAAAAAAAAAAAAAAAAAAAAAAAAAAAAAAAAAAAAAAAAAAAAAAAAAAAAAAAAAAAAAAAAAAAAAAAAAAAAAAAAAAAAAAAAAAAAAAAAAAAAAAGGCCAGCTTTGCAGAGGATACTTAAAGGAATACTACACATGGAAGAGAAAGAAAGAAATACAGAAGGATGAGAGCTTGAAAAAAATCTCACTATAAGAATAGATGAATAAGTGAAAATTAGAAAAGAATTAAACAGTATTATCTCAAGTAGACCAGAAACACTCTAAGATTAGTAACATATCTTCAATAATACCCTTAAATGTAAATGGTTTTAATTCTCCAACTAAAAGATATAGACTGCTGGGTGTGGTGGGGCATGCGTGTAATCCCAGCATTTTGGGAGAATAAGGCAGGAGGATAAGGAGTTTGAGATAACTTGTGGGCTACATAGCAAGTTCCAGGCAAGCCTGTGGTATACAACTAGACCCTATCTCAAAAAATAACAACAACAACAAAAAGTCACAAACTGCTGAATGACTTAAAAAATAAGATCCAAGTGTCTTTGGATCTTGAAAGCAACTCACTTCACTGGCAAAGACTGAAAGCAAAAGAATGGAAAATGATATTCTAAGCAAACAATCTAAAGGCAAGCCGGACTAGCTGTCCTTTTATCTGACAAAGCAGATTTCAAGCCAAAATGAGTAAGAAAGGATAAAGAAAGTCACGACATATTAGTAATGGGAACAATCCATCAAGAATATATAATGATTATAAATATATATGCACTGAATATAGAGGTACCCAATTTCATAAAACAAACACTACTGGATATAAAGGTACAGATAGATCCACACATGGTAATAGTGGATGACTTCAATATCCCACTCTTATCAATAGATAGATACTATAGAAAAAAATGAATAAAGAAACTTCAGAGATAAACTGCAATATAGATTAAATGGATTTAGCAGACATTTACATATTTCATCTGACATTTGCAGAAAACAAGTTCTTCTCAGCAGCCCATGGAATATTCTCCAAAATTGGTCACATTTTAGGCTATAAAACAAGTCTTAACAAATACAAAATATCTAAATAATATCTTGGACCTTATCAGACCATAATGGAATAAAATTAGAAATCAATAGCAAGAAAATCTACAGAAACTATACAGACATATGTTGTATGAAAGCCAGAGGGAATGCAGACAGACCAAAAGACATCATGTTAAACTTCATGAACCATGAGTTTATTGGGGTGTCTTACAAGGGTGTGGGTGACTCATGAATAGCCTTTATGTACAGCTACATCAGTGGGAGGAATCCCAAGAAGTTCCCACCAAGATGTTCCATGGGAAGCTGTACCACCATCCAGTCCCTCCCAGCACTGGGGCTGCTTATAGGAGGGAGTGTCTCTCTGTTCCTCCCAGCACCGGGGGCCTTGTAGGAATGAGTCTCTTTCTTGCTTCCATTGTTGGGGTTAATTACAGGAGTAAGTCTCTCTCTGTTTCCCTGCATTGAGGTTACCTGTAGGAGTATCTCTTTCTCCCTCTCAGCATAGGGGTTATTCACAGGTGTAAGTCTCGTTTTTCCTCCCAGCACTGGGGGTGCTTTCAGGAGCAAGTGTGACTCCCTGGCAGCTTCATAGGCAGCTGCATCACTGTCAAATCCCACCCCCAGACTATGTTCATCTTTTATATAACCTGGCATCCTGTGGTCTGCAGCTGTACCACTGTGGCATCTGATCCTATCCCATCTCAGAAGCTAAGCAGGGTTAGGCCTGGTTAGTCCTGGGATGGGAGACCACCTGGGAAGACCAGGTGCTGTAGGCTTTGGAGAAGGACCCTGCAACCCACTCCCAAAAAACAATCAGTCATTGAAAACCCTGTGAATAGCAGAGAAGCACTGACAATACTGTTTTTCTTGTTGTACATAGGGTTGCTGTGATTCAGATACCTACTTGATGGCACCTAACAATAACAACAAGAATTACATATGGAACTTAGAAAAAAATCAGATTCTATAGCACCACTTCACATCTATTAAATCAGAAATCCTAGTGATTGCCCCATCCATGTTTATTTTTATAAATACCATGGATGATCTTGAGGCAGTCAGCCCAATACTCTTGCTCATCTGGGTTAGTATTTCTTTATAAAATCATAATACCTGTGTGTTCTTGAATCTAGTCCTCTGTTGTGAATCCAATATGGACACAATTCTACTCTGTTTTTGATTTTGTAGCCCTCCAAAACCATAGAAAGTGTGCGATTCAGATTAAGGAATATTACCGTGAGAGAAAATAGGAATTATGACAGAAGTTGTATCTCACTCTGTCAATGTAAAACAATTAGGAAACCTCAACAGATTGACTTTGTGCTTACTTCACTAGAGAGCTGAGGAAAAATTATGACTATTTCTTTTGGTACTGGATGAATAAATAGTACCTGGGTTAAGTTTTAAAGCAATTCTTAGTGGGTTGGGAGACAAGACAGGCCATTTTCTGGGATGACTGTGAGAAAGCAATGGTGAGGCCTGAGATCTTGATCTGAAGCCAAGGAATGTGCCTGGGAAGCATCCCAGCCCCTGAAAATTCAGTTTCCATACTTTACACTAGAGCCCCTGTTGTGATCTCAATGTGTCCCCCAAATTCATATGCTGGGAACTTAATCCCCAAAGCAACAGTGTTGGGAGATGGGAACTTTTGGATTAGTGCTGCCATAAAAGCTGTTTGCTTTTATGAGTCCTTTTTCTTTTTCTTTTCTGCCCTGTAAGGACATAACAGGAAGGCATTCACCAGAGGTTAACACTTTGATCTTGGACTTTCCAGCCTCCAGAACTGTGACACAATAAACTTCTCTTCTTTGTAAATTACCCCGCATCAAATATTATTATATCAGTATAAAACAGACTAAACATGTATTGCTACCCCTCATCAGCCTTTGTGATTTTTCCCCACGAGGCAAAACCAACCACAGTGGGAGGCTGGAAGAATTCAATGAAATCATGTTTGAAAGTACTTTGGAAATATATTTGGAAAGTTAAGGGTAGTACTTTACATATAAAGAGAACAAAATGTTAATTCCAAACTAAAAAAACAAAACAAAAAAAAGAATAATTGTCAGTGCCATCCTGAAAATGTATATCTCTGAATTCTCAGTTTAGCTAGCACTATCTCTGGGCCCCACAGTGTGACCATTCCTGGTATGGCAGGAGCAGAACTATTCTGTGGGCAAATCAGCTTTAACGCGACTCTGATGTCCTTGTGTTCTTTTCCATGGCTGCTCAGAATCCCAGCATGATATCTAGATCTATATGTAAGAGTATCGTCTTGGTCTTTCCTGTATTTTTCTAGGTCTCAGAATCTGTCTCTGATGTCCACCCATCACTTAGGATCTTAGGTGCTGCACTGTCTGTGCCTAGGATAACAACACCATCATACTTACTTTGAAGAGAGAAAAATACCAAGTTCAAGAAGAGTGTTGCTCTCTCCCATTCCCACACTTTTCACTGATCTCTGCTCCCTGGAGTGGGTTTTTCAGTAGGCAGTCCATTAATTTGTCCAAATACAGGACCAAAGCTGGTCTAAATCCTCTCTGAATGTGAGAATTGATCTTCCACTACTGCTCAGAGAAGAATATTGCCTTGGGGAGCTGGGATTCTTTTTGAATGGTGCTTTCCACTTGAATTTCCTTTGTTACTCCCCAATGGCCCTTGGAATAAAGAGTGTGTACTTAAAACCATTATAGGAGGTTATATTTTCATCCAGGTCATATTAAAGCATTTATGTGAGCAATTACTATTAGACATTTCCTGCTGAGACATTCCCAGGTGCTAGAGAAATTGACTTATTTGCTATGAGAAACCACATTACTCACTTTAGTAAGTATGGTGTTTTTTTGTCAAGCTTAATTTCTCAGGGAAGGTTATACAGAAGAGCACAGAGAATGTAACATAACTAACATCCATTATACCACAGATATAGTGAAATCTTACAGATAACATTAGTGTATTTCAGATTTAATTGAGGGCTGTGGGTAGCTCTTTGATCCTATTTACCTCTCTCACACCTCAGAGGGAACCACTGCCCAAAAGTTGCTTCTTGTCTTTCTTATTCATAACTGTATTTTCACTGTATGAGTGCATATATTTTCATAAATAGTATGAAAGACAATGTTTTAAAACTTTATATATGTGGAATGCCTGCAGCCATAGCACTGTGGCATCAGATCCCATCAGATCTTGAAAGCTGAGCAGGGTCAGGCCTGGTTAGTGCTTGGATAGGAGTCTGCCTGGGAACACCAGGTGCTGTAGGCTTGGGAGAAGGACCTAGCAACCCATTCCCAAAAATTAATCCACCATTGAAAACCCTATGAATAGCAGAGAAGCACTGACAATAGTGTTTCGCCTATTGTATGACATAGGGTTGCTGTGAGTTGGACACTGATTGATGACACCTAACAACAGCAATGTATGTATAATAATATTGTTCTTATCAACCCACATTTTTCTAACACTATTTAAAACATATGTGTACCATATAGTTTTAATTTAGCTCAATTTTCTTTTCAGTTTTTACTATAAGTACATATGTAACTTTGATTTATTTTATCTTAGTTTTTCACTATTACAAGAAATTCTAAAATGAGCCCTTTTTGTACATGTCTTCTTATGTACACTAGTATAGACTCCTATAGATGTCATACTAGCAATTGCTTGGTCAAAGTTCTTTTTTATCAGGTCAATTTTACTGGATCGTGAAGATCGTTCAGTATGTTATCTTCTAAAAGCTTTAAAGTCTACTTTGCACATTTAGGTTTTGTATTCATCTAAAGTCAATTTTCTGTATTGTGTGAGGAAAGGAGTATTGCTTTGCTCAGCCTGGAAATCATCTGTACTAGCAAAATTTATTGACTGTCCTGTCCTTTTCCCACTGTTTATAATCCACTCCTCTAGTATACCAATTTTTCACATTTCTGACTTCTTTATTCTGTTCACTTGTACATCTCCTTCTGTGCCAATACCACATGGTCTTAGTTACTCTCCTTGTATAATAAGATGTGATATATTATAGGCAACTTATTTTTTTTCAAAATTATCTTAGTTCATGACTCTATTCTTTCATATGAATTTTATCGCCATCTTTTGAAGTTTGTACATATTTCTACCAGGATTTTTATTGAAATTTCAATGAATTGTAGATAAATTTTAGGACACTAATGCCTTGGTTAGTGGAATTTACTATGCATGGAGGACTTTTGTTATATCTTTCAATATTTCTTTTTATACCTTGCAGAGTAGTGTTTGGATTTATTCCTGTGTACTTGAAGGTTATTTTGTTACTGTCATTGTTTTTGTCTCATTGCCAGAATTTATTTTACTGCTTAGAATTTGATGAATCTGTCCAATCTGAGCCTTGCTTCAATTTAGAGAAATTTTTATTATTCTTTATTTTTGTGTTGGTTCTCTTTTTGATGTTGCTTTTAGATAGATGTTCTATTTCTTATTTTAGTTTTCCATGTCCCTTAGTTTTTCCACCTATTTGTCTTTTCCTGCCATATGTTTAGAAGACTTTTTTGACTTTATCTTCTGAGTTATTAATCTGTTCTTCAACCTTGCATCTTCTAGTATTTGGTCCATCTTTGGTTGTTTTAATTTCGGTAAACATATACTTCATTCCCAAGGACTATTTCTCCTTCTATGATTATTTTCTCTTTTACATTAGCAAACATTTTTTTCTTATATGGATTAAATATGCTCATATGTCCATGAGGGTACTTTATAGAATATTTTAAAAGTTCTCCTGTGTTCTCTGTATTATGTATTTTTCTTTAGGGTCCGATATTCTGTTTGTTAATCTTGGTTTTTCTTCTTCCTGTTTGCTTTTTTCTCAAGTATCTGCTGTCTCTTAGGGCCTATATTTCTGTATGAAGGACTAAGCTAATGGGGATACCTGGCAAATATGGACTTTCTCAGCTGCCTGGATACAGAACTAGACTAACATCTACCTCACCCAATTTTGACAGTAAAAAGGTCCACATAGGCCAGCATTTCATGTACTTCCCCCGGGCCTATTTGTGTGTCCTTGTTTCCTGTGATTGTTGAGACAAGACTTGCATTCTAGTTAAATACACAGCCCTCTGCAGCTCTGAGAGTTGAGAGAGAGAGAGCTGTCTATACAGCTCTGCTGCTCACTAGCCAGGTGACTTGGGGCAAGTCACAGGACTCTCTATTTCTCATTGAAGTGGAGAAAGTATTGAAATCCACAGGTAGGGTTACCATAAAATTAAACAAGACAGTGCTTGTAAACTCCTTAGAACTGCATATAACAGATGCTTTGTATACATTAGCAGTGCTTGTTATCCCAATAATCACATAAAACAAGCCTTAACATTCTTAAAATAAGACTTCCTTAAGCCTATCTTGCCTGCAGCCATAGCCCTGTGGCATCTGATCCCATGAGATCTCGGAAACTAAGCAGGGTCTGGCCTGGTTAGCACTTGGATGGGAGACCTGGGAACACCAGATGCTGTAGGCTTGGGAGATGGACCTGGTAACCCACTCCCAAAACTCAATCTGCCATCGAAAACCCTATGAACAGCACAGACGCACTGGCAATAGTGTTTCGCCTGTTGTACTTGAGGTCTCTATGAGTCGGATACTGACTCTATAGCTCCTAACAACAACAAATCTACCTATGTTTTTTTAGAGAACAATTTTCAGATACTAGCCTTTTGGAAACAGCCGTTCAGCTCAGCAGGAGAGTGAGGAGTGGCAATGGAAATAGGGCTGTCTTGAATCTCTTTTTAATTCTTTACTTTGAGGTATCATTGAAGACTAATTTTCTTCTGTGTGGTATACTGGCTCCTGGTTTCTTCATTCTTGGTCTCCCTCAGGCCTTTCAAACTTCTGTTGCTCTTTTAGGAATTACTTAAATTTTCCAATTCACTGATTTCACCCTTTCTTATTTCTTGCTGAAGTTGCAGATTTCTCCTTCATTAAAAAGTCTTTGTGTTGACTCAAGAGTTTGGCTATAGGAAATGAGACAGAAAATTACGTACGTTTTGTCACCTGGATCCAAATGCCACTATTCACATTTTGCAATGAGAAAATTGTGAGTGACGGTGGTGAGAGCAGGTTTGATGAAGCTGTGGGAGGAAGGCAGACGTTAAACCTGTGAGAAGGGAAGTGTGGATGTGGAAGCCTCAGCAGCAAGTACAATTGCCTGAGCAACAATAATGTTTCCAAATTCAGTTATCATTTGAGATATTGGACATATGATATGTGTATCTGTACAAGAGATGCAATGGAAGTATCGTATTTCAGAGGAGCTGATGGTATGGAACACGGCATGTGTTTCATAACTGTGAAAATATAGATCTCGTACAGAGAGGCAAGAGGTTCTAGTTTCCTACAGCTGTTCAAACACTAAACTTTGTCCGTAGAATATTATTTTCTGCCCTCTGCCCACCTCAGAGTTGCACTGTGAGTACCGATAAGCAAAGTACTTGTATTATTTTGGGAATAGATACATAAACCAGAAGTGTTTAAAGATATCTATGTATTTTAAGAGATGTTATTTATGTATTTCTTTCTGAAGCTGAAATGAATTGTGGTAGCAATGTGTGGTATGACTTTCTAGAATATTTTTCTATTATCATATTAGAATAGGCATATGACACACATTCTTAAAACAGCAAAATGGAGAGTTTTCAGCCCAAAATGTGTATACATATTTTTGGCACACACATACATGCACAAAATGTGTATACATATTTTTGGCATACACATACACGCACATATACACACATAATTTTTCAAGGGTATACACTGATAAGACTTAATTGCTCATTTCTACTCTGCAAATACATTCCTTAGGCCAGTACATCTGTGAGACCCACAGCCCACTTATTCTATAATAACCCATTTCATTGTTAAAAAGATTTCTGAGCTGCAGTGCTAATCTACGGAATCAGAATTTCTATGGTTGGGCCTTTTCATCAGCATTTTTCAAGTTCATGTGTGAGTCTTACACACCTTGAGATGGCAGGATCACCGCTTTAGGCCACAGAACTCTAGATGTCTGCCAACAAAGGAGCTGATTGATATTCCTGTCAGGTTATATTTATTTTTATGTCAAAGGGTGACCACAGTTTAAAATGAGAAACTGATTTTTAAAAGAACATAATTAGGATACTGTTCAGTGACAGCAACCAAAATTTGCAGGGGAAATTGTCTTGATCTGCAGCATACGCTGTAGATGATCATATCAAAGTGTGGGAGACTCTCCTACATTTCTTTCACTTTCATTTTAGAGAGTGTTACTACCACATCAAATGGAGTTTTTGAAACAAAGTTTGATAGAGGAATCATTGAGCCCACTGTTGCTGATCCCCCTCTGCAGGGGGCAATGAATAAGAAGGAGTTAAGGTCTCCAGTTCCTTTTGTTTATCACCATAGATGAAGGATGGAAAAGAGGAAAACTATTTCAGCCAAGCAAATCTTATGTAAGAGGCCCAGCCTTAAGAACTTCTTCAGAAATTACCAGTAGTTCAGTTGAGGTTTTTCAGTTTGGAAACCTAGAGACTATAACGATGTGACCATATAAAGAAAATCTTGTTACCTGTAGCCTCGTTAATCATGTGGCCCAGGGCTCTGTGGTGTGAGAGAGCTGCTTTGCCTTTCTCCTCTTCTGCTTACCCGCATTACCTAGACTGAGCATCGTCCCCATGACAAGAAGCACCAAGAGATGCTGGGCAGGGGTGTGTGTGTGTGTGTGTGTGTGTGTGTGTGTGTGTGTGTGTGTGTCCTGTCCCTGCTTCCCTACTGATGTTTGAGAACACTAACCACTTTTAGTCTTAACATTAAAGGAAACGTAATAAATTTGATGTCTATATGCCTTGGTGAGTATTTTTTCTGTCATAGACTTTGCAATTTTGGTTTTAGCACAATTGATTCAACCATCTCAATTGACCAAAAAATCTCTCTTCTCTCTCTCTCTCTCCTTACCAAATGAGAAAGTTTTTGGAAAAGATTATATTTGATTTGTTGTTTTTATTTTTACTTTTGGACTCTCATGGATTTTGCATTTCACTAACTTAGCTTTTCTTTCACTAGAAAAATTTATATGGCTTTGATGGAAAATAGTATCCTCTTGTCCCTTTACATTCTTGTCAAAATCCTTGAGAAATATGCTAATGAGATAATGGGTATTGTAAAACTCACTGTTTAATTCTGAACCAAAGTCAAATGGTCCCTTATGTAATCATCAATATAACAACAGCAAATAATTACCATGTATACTAAGGCATGGAACACTGCAGGTCTTATTACTTCAAGATCTCTACTAGGGACAAATGAGAAAAATACCTAAGCACTGAAAGTGTTTGAAGTGGTTGTTATTATAGACAAAAGTCAAGTGCATTTTTCTTTTGTTGTTTTGTTTTTAGTCATCTGGGAGCTTCTATATTAGCTTTTTTTTCCTGAGAACATTATTGGACTCTCTAAAGAGCTAAATACTCATTAAGTGTGAACTTTGATTTGTTTTTAAGAGTTAGGACAAATATTAGCTAATCTAAGACTTGATTTAAGCTTTTTCCCAGGAGTTATTCAGAAGAAGGAATGAACAAAGCAGGTATTTTCATTCAGAGTAAAGCATAGAGTTAAAGAGACCTAGTAATTCAGAAAATGTTGGTTATGTCAGTGCTGAGTACTAACCTGTGATAATTAGCAAAATCTAACATCTGAATGAATCAATCACATCTTTGTTTTCATCTTCCAGTGAAGGCAATGAGACCTTAATGAGTCTCTGTGTATAAATGAGGTAATTATTCAGTTTTTTTTCCCAGCCCTTACTCTCCTCTTTCAGTAAAAGTTTTGGAGTCTTCTATTGTTCATGTATAAACTCTGTCAGGTAACAGGCAATCCGGAGAGAAAAATGGCAAAATTCCATCAAATAGGCCTTTTGCTAAATCAGAAACCAAATAAAACAAGATAAAACAACAAAAACTAAATCAACCAACAAAACAACAGTTTTCATCTCATTGTTTCTCTGATTGCATTATATATTCCACCACAATACTGTTAACATTTTAATTTCACAATGATTACATGAACTGTGAGCTCCTTCAGTATACTACCGAATTACATTTTCCACTTTTCCCATATACATAGGTTTTACACCTGGCCCATAGAAATTATTTTATGAACATTTCCTGAGTTAAACAAGGTTTTACTATACCTTGTTTCATAATTCACTCAAGTGCACCATTTGCTAGTTGTGGTGCTGAGGTGACAATGGATCTAGCCCTTGAAGGATGGGAATTTAAGAGTAAATTTTCCTGTCAATGCAATGTTCATATCTGAGTTCCTGATGTTTAAAGGAGTGCCATCTTGAATTATTTCATGCAGTAAGGAGAGGAAGTTAATAAAGGACTTATAATTTTGAGATTCTGTTTACCCCAGCTTGGGAACTGGGCCTTGAGATGATGCACAATCACCAGATGTGTGTTGTTTGAAAAAAAAATTAATGGGGAAATATCACATAAAAATCTAGAGATCTGACTTCTCTGGATTTCAGGAGATTGGGCAACCACTGATAATTATCCTTTGGTGATGATATCACAGGGCCCTTTTATTGCAACCCCACTTCTGTAATTTAATATGTACTGTTAATCTGTAATGTTTTACTTTGGGTCTTTAGATATTTGGGTTTGTAACACACACGTGCACACACACACACATGCGCGCGCGCGCGCACACACACACACACACACACACACACACACACACACCCAAACCATTATAGAAGCTTAAAACTTAAAATTAACCAGGACATATGAAATATCATTTGACAGTTTAGAATCTCTGCAAAGAGTCTGAAGTGAATTAAATTTGTAGTTTCTTGATATATTCATTTCTGGAAATTCTAGAACTCTACCAAAATTTTCATGTCTCTCTCAAAGTCCCATTTGTTATTATTAGATGCCATAGAGTAGGGTCCAACTCATAGCAATCCTATGTAAAACACAATGAAACACTATATGACACTGTGCCACACCCAGCCCCATGTCAGTGCTTCTCTGCTATTCATAGGATTTTCAAAGGCTAATTGTTTGGGGAGTAGCTGCCAATGTCTTTCTTCCAAACCTGCAGCACCTGATGTTCCTAGGCGGTCTCCCATCCAAGGACTAACCAGGCTGAACCTGCTTAGCTTCCAAAATCAGATAGGATTGGATGCCAGGGTGGTATGGCTGTAGACCAAGATTCCATTAGAATACTTGTTCTCAACAGTTAATTAGACTAACACACAGAAGCACTTAGCAAATGGCTCTTTTGACAATGGGAGATCCAATATATAGTTCAACATTGTGTGAAAAGACATGGGAGTCTATCTCCTAATTACTCCTAGCTTTGAAGATCCTGGTCCTTTGTGTCGACTGATATCATCAGGGATATTGGTCAAGCATGATGGATATGTTGAATAAAACTTCTCTCTGCCATCTTGACCTACAACCAAGACTGCCTACTTTTATGTCAGATGCTGGGGCAACTCTTCAAACATGGGAAATTTTCTTCATGTTTATTTTAATTGTATATTTAACATTCTAGATTTGCTTGGGGGTGACTCAAAAGACACAGAATTTAATAATTTGTAATTTTACAGAGTCCAGTCTTGAGTCCAGCCTGATGGGAGGATGATAGTTAAGACATTAATCACTTCACTGGTTAGTGAGTTTTATAGGCCACACATATCCAAAACTTTATGTGGCATTATAGTCCCATTTTTATTTTTATGTATTTTATGGTAGCACATATTGTATAATGCTATAGTTATAGTTTCAAAATAGGAAAATATCTTGGGTCTACTCTAATAAGAACTAAGCAATTTTGGTAGCCCCTCAGTTTACCTCCAGTGCAGATTTAAAATGCTTTTTCCAGATTTGGGAACTTTTTTCAGTAATAAATCATAGAGCATGTTGGCAAAAGCATTTCTCTAGGCTCTGTCTTTAATTTTAGAGGTTGCTAGTATATTTATTTCACTCCATCATAGGCCTGCCTCTCTAAGATCTATGAGATTAGTAATATTTTTATGCAGAGTCACAATAGGCCTATGTCATTCATCTCAGTAATGTGCATGAACTGAGAAGTTGGCTTGCCTTAATGCTAAGAAAAATGCTTCATGCCAAACTTCTTAACAGTGGCCCCTTCTCAGAGAATAAATCATTCTATGTTTTCTTTAAGATTCATTGCCAAAGTTTAAACATTTATGGCTTTCCATGAAGTACGAACCATGGTTTTGAAGTCTCAAAGCATGAGTTAAAGTCTTAAGCTCTGTAATTAATAATAAACTGCATGTTTGTACAGATTCAACAGGTGTGTGGAAGATCTATGTTACCTATTTGATAAGGAGAAGTGAAAATTGAATTTTCAACATGCAAACTGATTTTCCCATTAGCAAAATAGGGTTATTTTTCTCCAACAATTTAATCTCACTATGTAGAGATGGTCAAAGCAATTTGAGGGGGAAAAGAAGAGGTAAGTTCAAAGAAAAGTAGAGAAAACCAAATATAAGCATCAGAGCAGAAATGCTTCAATGGATTGATAAATAACAAAGCCCAAGAGGTTACTGACTAAGAGAGGAGAACAAAATTGAAGTTTAAAGTCCCTGCAAAATGATCTCTACCCATGGCTCCCACAGTAAGGCAGAGAGCAAGGACATGCCACAGAATAAAAGGACATGTAGCAGCCCAGAAGTAGGAAAAGGGCTTGACACAATCAGTTTTCCTAATCTCAGCTTCCTTTTCCTCATTGTCTCTGGTCACTATCAATTCCAATATAACTTGACAGAAGGAATACAGGTGATGCTAACTGAAAACAACTGGAGGATAGTGTGGGCAGGGGTCAGGGAAAAGTCACTGTTCTCTGAGACACTTCTAATAACTCAAAGAAGGAAGCACAAAGTTGGTATCATTCCTGAATTCCTCTCTGAAGTCAAGTTTCTTTCCAGTCTAGGAGGTGATGTGTTTCTGTGCTTCATGGCCAGCAGTCAAGATTCTTTCTTTTACTTATAAAGAAATTTCCAAAAAGATGCAGGAAGGGAATCAGAGAGCTAATGGAGAATGGAAATGGTTGTGGGAGGAGAAACCACTCCAAACCCTATATTAGACCATCCCCAAAGGCTCACCTGCCCCTCCAAGTACAGCCTGATCTGAGATCCCAAAGGCTCTCCTTCTTTGCCTGAAATATTTCTCTCTCTCTCTCTGCTTGTTCCCTCAAATACAGTTTAAACTCAGAATATTCATTCTTACAGGATCAGTGTTGGCCCTTCACAGAAGAGCATTAAAAAGGAGTTTGGTCTCTTTTGTCAATTCAATCCAGACCTGTCAACTCATATTGCCCCAGAGAGACTAGTAGAAGTTAGAAGTGCTGATTTTTAGTACTGATGTCTGATCCAAAGCCAGAGTGAGTTCCAATGATTTAAAGCAAATGTCTCTATTTTTCAGGAAGAAATTGCTGCCTGTTTTGGGACTTGACACATTCTGATAAGTACTGTACTAACTGACACTGTCTCTTCAGTAAACAGCTGCCAATTAATTAACTCCCTCTGGGCCACAATGAGCTAATAATGTAGACTGGTGTTGCCTAATGGAAATATAAAGTGAGCCACAAACATGAGGCATACATGTAATTTAAATATTTTAATTAGGTACACTTTGAAAAGTAAAACAACAACATCAATAAAGAAGAAAAACCCCCACATAAACATAAAATTAACTTTAATATATTTTATTTAGCCCAACAAATCCAAAATTTTCTTTTTAAAAAGTATTCAATAAAAAAGCTTAGCAATGAGATACCATACATCCTTTTTTTGTACTACAATTTTGAAATCAATACATTAATAGCACATGTCCATTTGGGCCAAATACATTTGAAATGTTTATTAATCACTTGTGGCTAGTGGCTACCACAGTAGACTTAGTAGTTTTAGCTATAAAAAGAGGGTAAGGGTGATAGTTTCTGTTCCTCAGCTGTGCTAAGATTCCTGTGAGCCACACAGTTCCCTAAAATGATTTTCCAAGTCCTATATCATTGTTCTTTGTGACTTAAAATACGTATAAAATGTATTCACAAACTCTTCCATTGATCATGGTTCTGACTTATTCAAATTTCTTGCTTTTTACCAAGTAGGTGACTATGTTTCTACCTCCATACTAATCTACTTTCCTACTCCCACTCCCTCCTAGGGGAGTATTTTTCAAAAATTTCAAGGGCTATGCATTTTCCCCGTGGTGCCAAGATTTATTCCAGACAATGCATTAGGTTTTCCCTTAACCTACAAAAAGGAGGAGAAAAGAAGAGTGTTCTTTCTGTTTCACTGTATCTTGCAAGCTACAGGATGGATTTGTACTGGGTTTTGTCATGACCAGCTGTCCTCTTCAGCAGGTAGTAGACGATCTGTGCCTAGGCTCAGTTAGGAAAAAAATAGGTTTGCTTAGATAACATGATTTGTAGACCAATTTCCCCATGAAGGAATCTACTTTATTCTAAGGCTACTCACATTTAACTGATGTTAGTTAAACTGTTAGTTTATTTCAGATATTTATTTTTTTATTCTTCAATGATCTTAACTTTAGGACAAACCAGTAATTCTTCATATGATTTTAATGTCAAGGAATAAACATTTCTGAAATACTGATGACTATTGTTCAATTTGCAGTATTTTGTAAGTTTATATGTCTGAACTCTAGGGCAAGTATAATGCCTTGACGCTGAGCTTTCTGACCCCTGGGGTCCCAGACTTCCAGAAGACTGCAGGGAAAAGTTATCCCACCAGGAGCAAACAGAAAGCTGTTGTGTGTGTCAATGCCTTAACTTTTCATCAAACATCATATAAAAAAGCGTGAAGTAGAGTCACCTGAACTAATAGCTTAGTCTTTAAACAGGAAATGTTTCATTTAAGAGAAATGCGCTTTCTTCATGAGCTCTAACGGGCAAGGGTGATCCTGAGCGCACATTCCACATTGAGGGCTGAGCACTGTCTTCCTGGAGCCCTTGCATGGAAAAGCGTATCTACTCCCCATCCCCCGCCCAAGGATGTCCTCCAACAGAACAGAGGCAACAGAAGGGAAATCTAAGGACTATGGACCAAGCTTTCTAAAACTCAGCAGAGCCATCTGGAATGAATGAAGAAGACTTGCAAAATCAGTTTTTGTAGTTTAAATAGGAGAATAAAACTGATTCACTTTAGATTAAGAAGATGGATAAAGTGTGAGCAGTCTTTTTATATTCTGATAAAACGAAGAGTAATACAAACACAGTGTGAGCCCAAGGAAGTCCATGCGGAATTTAGCTGTTGGACATTAGGTAAGATTTCTTGCATTAATATGGCTTCTTCTGCAGAGACTGAAGTGTTTGTCTTCTTTTCCTCTGGGTCTAGTCCAGTGTCTAGCACTTACTAGGTCTTCAGTAACTATTTGTTCAATTAATTGAAAAAAAGCCAAATTTCTAAAATTTTCTTTTGTGGACTATGGAAATAGTATTGATAGATATACATTCAGTAAGTGTAGGGTAGAAAATGCACTGGCTCAGCTAAATCGTGAGCTGAACAATTGTTAAATTATTATAATATTTTCAAAGAAGTTGGTGCAAAACTATCCCCCATTACCACTGCTCCAGTCCCTTCCGCTTTATCCATGTTCCCAGATCCATTAACTAAAGACAAAGGCCTGGCACAGAGGGCCTTCATCAGACATCAGCTCTAATTGGGCAAGTTATGGATGGCTTTGCCTGTACCAAAATGGTTTGAATATAATTCTCAAGTATGTACAGAAAAAAAAAACTCTTTGGAAAAGCATATGACATTAAGTGTTTTAAGACATATTTCTTTTCAGTGAAAAACTCCTAAAAGGAATTTAAAAATGTCATTATATTTTCATAACATTATGAAATACACTATAAAAGAAATTAACTATAAATAGGGATTCTTTTGTGAAAACAAATTCCTTTTTGATTTAATATATACCCATTGAAAATCTCATTTATCTCTCCTACAATTTGCTTTGTTGTGTTGTTAAAAAGTTTTCCGAATGAATTTGGCGTAGCAGCGGTGTGTTTCAAGTAGCATGGGAAAAATAAGTGATCAGTTTATCACTAGTGGGGAAATATTTACAAATCCTCCATTAAATTTGTAGTGGTTGATCACATGGAGACAAAAACAAGGAAGAACACCCGAGAAAAACACTTGAGACAAGGAGAGAAAAAGTAAAGCTATTAGTCATGGGCACTTCTGATCCATTTTGTACAGGTGTGATTTTTCTGTACGGGGGAAAAAAAAAAGCTTCAGGCTCAGGTTAAAAAGGAAACAAAGGTTTATTTACAAGTGGAAAGGAAAAGGGGATCTGAGAGGAAGGAAAAGGGAATTGGAGAGGGGAAAGCACTCAGCTGCTGCCTCTGCTGATGGGGCAGAGACTGCTGGGTGTTGTTGCTCTCAGGATTGTAGGCTTCACCATTTCCGAGGCCCTGTTCTTGGCTCTTGAAGGCTTGCCTCTCTGAGTCTTGCCTCTAGATGATGTCAGTTCATGTATCTCCTGTTCGTCGTTCTCCTTGTCATGCAGGTTGTGATCTGGTAGAGCTGTCAGACAGGTTGAAGTGACGTTGAAGGACCAGGCCTTGGACTCTTATGGAGAACCAAAGACCAGAATGAGCTTCTCCTCTTGGGTGATGATCAGAGTGAGCTCCTTAATTCTATGTTCAGGGGTTTATGTACCTTTAAACTAACTGCTCCTACCTGTTCCCAGACGACAGCCCGCCAATCAAAGGACAGCATGAGGGCAGCACGAGGGCAAGAGCTCAACCAATCAGATTGAGGATTGGGCTCATCCAATCAGGCTGTGGGGAAACTTGAGCTGGCAAGCGCAGTCTTTGTCTATTCAATGCAGGTGGGGTGAGAGACCCAGAGGTAGGGCAAAAATTATTGCCTGGGAGGATAGATATTACTCCTCTAGGTGGGCTAGATGGGCTCCTGGGATCTGTCATTTTTAGGGTACTCTCTACTCCCCAGGGAATCCCAACAGTATTACTTTTATAGAATGACATTTCTCTTTGTGATAGAACACTGATTTTTTTTGGGGGGGGGGTGACTGTGATCACAAACAAGCAACATGAAATTATTTTTTGACTACTGAATGATGGAAGTTTTTTAAAAGTATTATTAGCAATTATCAGCTGGGCATGACAGGTAATTTGATTAAGTATTTGGGAGGAAACTGCTTTGTCCTATCATAGTAAAAATTTTCATACAGTTAGTGTCAAGGTACAAATATTTATACACAAAACTGCTTTGCCTTGGGATAGTTTCAACCTTGGTACCACTAGTTTCATGAGTTTCTATCCCTTCAAAAAAGTTTATGAAAATACAAAAGGAATAAAGAAATAGCGTACCCATTAAAGTCATGGGATACCATGAGATAATTATACTGAGGGCTATAGATCCAGGTGTTAGTAAAATCAGATTTTATTTGTGGAAGTGGATTTCTCAGATCCTGTCTCTACTTTCCCAAATGTTTTATCCATTTTTCTACATTTTCCCCTAAATTCTGAAGATAAAACTTTAATATTGTTTAATGTGCTAAAAATGCCAATATTTATATATGGTAATTATATTTTATTTTGATTTTTGATCCTTGTTTTTCACCATATGAAGAAACACATCATCTGATAATATGTTGGATAGAACATGTTTCTATGTCAAGGATGAGGATATGTGCTAGTTAATCCACTCTGTTTATTTTAAAACTATTGTATAATGTACTACAAAACAATGAAAAAGCTACCTTTAAGAGTTATGGGGTAATGAGGGAATTCAATTATTAATATTGGAAATAATCTTAGAAATTATCTAAGGTGTGTTTTTCTGGTTACAAATGAGGGAAATAAGGTCCAGGAAGTTCAATATTTATAAGATTAAACAGTTAATGACAAAGCTAAAAAGGCCATCCAGCATTTCTGTTTCCCATTGTTTTTATTGTTGTTAGGTGTTGTCAATTCAGGTCCGACTCATAATGACCCTTATAGGGTTTTCAATGGCTGGTTGTTTCAGGATTGTTTTAGGAGAGGTCTCCCATGTCCTTCTCCCATTTTTGCAGTGTTGGGGATCAAAACTAGAGCCTCAGAGAGTGCAGAGCAGCACTCTACCAACTGAGCTAAACCCCAGGCGTTGCCCATTCTAGCACTGTGTAATTATGGCATTCAACATTATCTATAGCAGTAAAAATATAAATATAATGGAACAACATGCATTTAAAAAAACTACTATCCATTATGTACATACATTCTTAAATGAGGATATTTCTTAAAACACAGTAATGGACAAGATACAGTCTTTTTCAGTTAACTAAATTTTTCTCTATGTAATCTCTATTAGTTCATAAAAACATTTTTATGAAGTCTTTAAACATTTAAGGAAAACAATCACTCACTAGCTAACGTTGCTGTTGTTAGGTGCCCTCGAGTCGCATTCAACTCATAGCGACCCTCATAGGGTTTTCAATGGCTTATTGTTTCAGGATTGCCTTGGGAGTGGATTGCCACATCCTTCTCCCATAGCTAACGTTGTTGTTGTTGTAGTTGTTGTTAGGTGCTGTCAAGTCAGTATCCGACTCATAGGGACCCTCATAGGGTTTTCAATGGCTGACTGTTTCAGGATTGCCTTGGGAGTGGATTGCCAGGTCCTTCTCCCATTTTTGTGGTGCTGGGAATCAAACTTGGGACCCCAGAGACTGCAGCGCAGTGCTCTACCAACTGAGCTAAATCCCAGCCCCCCATAGCTAACATTAGGTATTTTAAAAAAGAAAATAAACTTCTATCACTATGTAAAGCAAAGAATTATAGTAAACTCCACAAAGAACAGACTATTCTTGCAAATGTATAGCAGTTTGTCTGCACCCAGATGGGCATTAGAAGGTTGATTTTCTCTAGTGTATCACATGCATGTGGTGGTATTAAATATTGGTTTGGACATAGAAGCACATCTTAAAGTGGATCATGTGTAACCTTGTATATTGCTCCCAGAGTCAGATAAACTCCTCCCTCCTGTCTTCCAGCCTCCATGGCAGATGCCTCTGAAAATCCCATATGTTATCGCTTTGCAAAACTCAACTCTTATACATATTTGTCCTTGAATATGACAGTAATGTATAGTTTATTTTCCAGATGGAGAAAGTCTGTCATAAAAATCAATAACTTTAAAATATATATATTAGTTAACGGTAACTTGGAAATGATTCAAAGGAAAAATAAAGCTATTTTCACCATTTGTAAATCCAAGTAACTCATAAAACTTTCAGTGGTATTTGGACCAAAATACAGCCTGCTCTCTCTTCAATTAATGAAAGTCACATAGGAATGTCAGACAGTCTTACTTTAGGAAAGTTCTTAAAGTATTTTATATTTTTTATTATGTATAGCCTTTAGTTTAAATCTCTATGTAGAAATAAGGTAGCCAATTTGAATCTAACTACACGTCTATAAAAAACTTCTCCCCAATATCAACAGTAAGATGTATTAAGATATTTAATTTAAGATATTCTAAATTCAATATTATGTTGAGTTATTATTATATGTTATTTAGTTTTCCTATTTAACTCTCATGCTAAGCCAATTTATATTTAAATAAAAATATTCTTATATTTCAGGTCATAGTATTGGCTTAAAACCTAAAAAGAAAAACATTTTTACAGCCTAGTACAAAAATTTCTAGTAATTCCAGTCAAAGTTAAAATATGCTGTACTAAAACCATCATGGCATACAGGAAAGGAGATTTCACTGCCCGAACTAAATTAAGAATGGTCTTAAAATACATTTTGATATGTAGGATATGTTTTTGAGGGTGTGTTGTTTGGTTTTAGTATGTATTTATAATACCATTGCTTTGAAATTGAAATGAATTAATTCTGTTTCCTTATTCAAACAGTACTAAAACAGTAAAAAAAAAAAAAACAGGTAATGAAATATGTAGGTGTTGGCTGATTTATGTCTCTTTCAGTCTGTCAGCTATTTTATATGACTTATAGTTTAATAATTTAGCATAGTATTAATAGCAAAAATTAAACTCTTTCTCTATGTATCCAGTTTCTTTCTGCCCACACCACTTCCATGTGTGCCTTCAGATACGAGTTAACAAGAAAAATGAGTAGAGAAAGTATGACTCTCCAAGCAGCAGAGGGGAAAATGTTTCCAGAGCACATCTGCTGTTGGTGTAGCAATTTAATTGCAAAAGTCATGGTGGTATTGTCAGGGTTTATTTCAAGAGATGAACAAAGAAGCAAAAGAGGGCAGTGGGAACCCCTGACACCCTCCTTCCTTATGGAATTTTATCAGTGATGCAGAGGCCAAGAAAAATCTGTATTCTTTGGCTTTCCTTTGCATCAGTTTCCTCTTCTAAAATAGAGACATCTACACAAAGCAACCCCCACACGTCTGTCGGTTTGCAGCACTATGGGGGCTTGTGTGTTGCGATGAGGCTGAGAGCTCTGCCACTGTAACCTTGGACATGAGCAAGGTTACCCATGGTGGACAGGTTTTCAGCTGAGCTTCCAGACTAAGATAGACTAGGGAGTAGGACCTGGCAAACCACTCCCGAGACAACTAGCCATTGAAAACCCTATGGATAAAGAAACACTGTCAGATATAGTGCCAGAAAATGAGCCCCCCAGGTTGGAAGGCACTCAAAAGACTACTGGGGGAAGAGTTGCCTCCTCCAAGTAGAGTCTACTGTGATGACAGAAATGAAGTAAAGCCCCAGGGTGTTCAACTTGCTGATGTGGCACGACTCAAAATGAGGAGAAACAACTGTAAACATCCATTAATAATTGGAACATGGAATGTACATAGTATGAATCTAGGCAAATTAAAAATTGTTAAAAGAGAAATGGCGCACATAAACATTGACATTCTAGGCATCAGTGAGCTAAAATGGACTGGCATGGGCCATTTTGAATCAGACGATCATATGGTCTACTATGCTGGGAATGATAAACTAAAGAGAAATGGGGTTGCATTCATCATCAAAAAAGACATTTCAAGATCTGTCCTGAAATACAATGTTGTCAGTGATAGAATAATATCCATACACCTACAAGGAAGACCAGTTAATATGACTATTATTCAAATGTATGCACCCACCACTAAGGCCACAAATGAAGAAAGGGAAGACTTCTATCAGGTTCTGCACTCTGAAATAGATCAAACATACAATGAAGATATACTGATAATCACTGGTGACTGGAATGAAAAGGTTGGAAACAAACAAGAAGGCTCAGTAGTTGGAAAATTTGGTCTTGGTGACAGAAATGAAGCTGGAGATCGCATGATAGAATTTTGTCAGACCAATGACTTTTCATTGCAAATACATTTTTTCAACATCATAAACGGAGACTATACACATGGACTTCACCAGATGGAACATACAGGAATCAAATTGACTACATATGTGGAAAGAGACGATGGAAAAGCTCTATACAAAATGTCAAAACAAGACCAGGTGCTGACTGTGGATCAGACCATCAACTTCTCATATGCAAGTTCAAACTGA
>VMDO01011177.1:9256-54783 GCA_007922755.1 Pedetes capensis
TTGTTCAATGTCCAGCTTTCACAACCATATGATGCCACTGAAAATACCATGGCATGAGTCAGATGCACCTTCGTCTTCAATGTGACATCTTTGCTTTTCAATACTCTAAAGAGATCTTTTGCCACAGCTTTTCCTAGAGCAATGCGTCTTTTGATTTCTTGACTGCTGCTTCCATGGGTGTTGATTATAGAGCCAAGCAGAGCAAAATCTTGGACAACCTCAATCTTTTCTCCATTTATTGTGAAGTTGTGTGTTGACCCAGTCGTAAGGATTTTTGTTTTGTTGATGTTTAGTTGTAACCCATATTGAAGGCTATGATCTTTGATCTTCACCAGTAAATGTTTTAAATCCTCTTCACTTTCAGCAAGTAGAGTTGTGTCATCTGCATAACGCAGGTTGTTAATGAGTCTTCCTCCAATCTTGATGCCGTGTTCTTCCTCATAAAGTCCAGCTTCTCAGATTATTTGCTCAGCATATAAATTGAAGAGATAGGGTGAAAGTATACAGCCCTGACGCACACCTTTCTCAACTTTAAACCACTCAGTGTTTCCTTGTTCTATTCGAACAAACAACTGCCTCCTGGTTCATGTACAGATTTCTCATGAGCACAATTAGGTGTTCTGGTATTCCCATTTTCTGAAGTGTTATCCATAATTTGTTATGATCCACACAATCAAATGCTTTTGCATAGTCAATAAAACATAGATAGCCATCTTTAAGATATTCTCTGCTTTCAGCTAATATCCACCTGACATCAGCAATGATGTCCCTGGTTCCCCGCCCTCTTCTGTATCCCGCTTGATTTTCTGGTAATTCCCTGTCTATATACTGCTGCAGTTGCTTCTGAATGATCTTTGGTAGAATTTTGCTGGTGTGTGATATTAATGATATTGTCCGATAGTTTGCACATTTAGTTGGATCCCCTTTTTCGGGAACAGGCACATATATGGATCTCTTCCAGTCAGTTGGCCAAGTAGCTGTTTTCCAAATCTGTTAGCATAAACATGTTAACACCTCCAGTGCTGCATCTGTTTGTTGAAACATCTCTATTGGTATCCCATCAATTCCTGGAGCCTTGTGTTTTGCCAGTTCTTTCAAGGCAGCTTCCACTTCGTCCTTCAACACCATTGGTTCCTCTTCATATGCAGACTCTTGGAAAGGTTGGTCATCTACCAATTCTTTCTTGTATAATGACTCTGTGTATTCTTCCCATCTTCTTTTGATGTTTCCTGCATCATTTAATATTTTCCCTGTAGAATCTTTCACTACTGCCACTCGAGGCTTCAAATTTTTCTTCACTTCCTTAAGCTTGAGAAACACAGAGCATGTTCTTCCCTTTTGATTTTCTGCCTCCAGCTCCTTGCACATATCATTACAATATTTGTTTTTGCCTTCTCGAGCTGCCTTCTGAAATCTTCTGTTTAGTTCCTGAACTTCATCATGTCTTCCTTGTGCCTTAGCTGCTCGACATTCGAGGGCAAGGTCCAGTGTCTCTTTTGACATGTAATTTGGTCTTTTCTTTTTTCTTGTCTCTTTAAGAACTTTTTGCTTCCTTCTTGAATGACATCTTTTATGTCATGCCACAACCCTTCTGGTCTCCTGTCATTTGTGTCTAATGCATTAAACCTATTTTTGAGGTGGTCTCTGAACTCAGGTGGGATATACTCAAGGTCATACCGTGGCTCTCATATACTTGTTCTAATTTTCTTCAGCTTCAGTTTGAACTAGCATATGAGAAGTTGATGGTCTGATCCACAGTCAGCATCTGGTCTTGTTTTGACATTTTTACAGAGCTTTTCCTTCGTCTCTTTCCACATATGTAGTCAATTTGATTCCTGTATATTCCATCTGTGAAGTCCATGTGTATAGTCTCTGTTTATGATGTTGAAAAAATGAATTTGCAATGAAAAGGTCATTGGTCTGACAAAATTCTATCATGCGATCTCCATCTTCGTTTCTGTCACCAAGACCATATTTTCCAACTACTGAGCCTTCTTCTTTGTTTCCAACCTTTGCATTCCAGTCACCAGTGATTATCAGTATGTCTTGATTGCATGTTTGATCTATTTCAGATTGCAGAAGCTGATAGAAGTCTTCCCTTTGTTCATTTGTGGCCTTAGTGGTGGGTGCATAAATTTGAATAATAGTCATATTAACTGGCCTTCCTTGTAGGCGTATGGATATTATTCTATCACTGACAACATTGTATTTCGTGACAGGTCTTGAAATGTCTTTTTTGATGATGAATGCAACCCCATTTCTCTTTAGTTTATCATTCCTAGCATAGTAGACCATATGATTGACTCAAAATGGCCTATGCCAGTCCATTTGAGCTCGCTGATGCCTAGAATGTCAATGTTTATGTGTTCCATTTCTCTTTCAACAATTTCTAATTTTCCTAAATTCATACTACGTACCTTCCATGTTCCAATTATTAATGGATGTTTACAGTTGTTTCTCCTCATTTTGAGTCGTGCCACATCAGCAAGTTGAGCACCCCGGGGTTTTACTCCTTTTCCGTCATCACGGTGGACTCTACTTGGATGAGGCAACTCTTCCCCAGTAGTCTTTTGAGTGCCTTCCAACCTGGGGGCCTCATTTTCCGGCATTATATCTGACAGTGTTTCTTTGCTATCCATAGGGTTTTCAATAGCTAGTTGTTTCAGGAGTGGCTCGCCAGGTCCTACTCCCTAGTCTGACCTAGTCTGGAAGCTGAGCTGAAAACCTGTCCAACATGGGTAACCTTGCTCATGTCCGAGGTTACAGTGGCAGGGCCCTCAGCCTCATTGCAACACGCAAGCCCCCACATTGTGGCAAACCGACAGACGTGTGGGGGAGTATAATGATAGACTTTTCAATTTAATTTTTGTACTCTAATTTTCCTTTGATGTATTTTGAGGGCATATTTTCCATTTAGAATTTTTCTTTCTTCCAAGCAAATCAAAGCCTTTTTCATTGTGGAATGACTTCATACAATAATAAATTATTTTATTTTTAAATCACCTTAAAGTCATTTTTACTTTCAAGGCTCTTTTGCTTGCTATTAATTCAGCTATGTTCATTCTCTTTTAGTTAATATATAACATTTTCCCATTACTTTTTCTTTCAAATTTTTACTATTCTTCCATTTTAGCCAAATCTCATAAATGTCACAAAGTTGGACTTTAAAATCTAGTCTTACAACTACTGTATTTTAGCTGAACGTTATATTTCATTTATATTCATGTTGATTACTGATAAGCTTTGAGATTACTTCTATCATATTCATACTTTTGTTTATCTCAATTTTCCTATTTCTTTTTCTCCCATATCATCCTTCTTTTGATTGATTGGGATAGGTTGATTGCTTTACTGAATCCATGTATCTCATGTAAGTTTCTAAATTATGCTTATTCTTTAATGAGTTCCATGTATAATTAAATCTAGACCACGTCTAATGTTATTTAAGATCTCCACTCTCCTGCCCCCAAATATAAGAATCTTAGAACATTTTAATTCTATGCAATTGCATCTTAGTTTTAGCTTCTCTCCCTCTTTCTCCTCCTCAGTCCCTCTCCCCTTTCTCTCCCCCTCTGTCTCCTGTCTCCCTCTCTCTTTCTATTTCTCTCTCCCCCACCTCTTCTTTCTCTCTCTCTCTCTCTCTCTCTCTCTCTCTCTCTCTCTCTCTCTCTCTCTCTCGGGTGGGGGCAGTACTGGGGGGTTGAACCCAGGGCCTCTCATATGCTAGGCAAGTGCTCTACCAGTGAGCTGCTCCTCAATCCCTTTTTAATTTTTTTTTATATTGAAACAAGATCTCACTAACTTATACAGGCTGCCTTTAGCTTCAAACTCATGGATCCTCCTGCTTCAGGCTCCTGAATTGCTGAGACTACAGGCATGTGCCACAGTGCCTGGCTAGTTTTACCGTTTTGTATTAGTTCCAGTAAATATATTCTCTGATTATTTGTTAAAAATGCATCTCACTATTCTTTTTCTTTTAATCTCTTAATTATATGTTTTCTACCTTTTTGTCTACATACTCAAAACACTTCAGATATACTCAGATTTTTTCATAATCTTTAAGTCTTTATCATATGCTTTGTAAAATCATGGTTCACCAATTAACATATTTTGTTTCATAGGAACATAGGAAAGACACCTACACCATTCTTTAGAAGTCACGGTGGATGATTTTCGACAAAGGAGCAAAGCAAGTAAACTGGAAAAAGGACAGCCTCTTCAACAAATGGTGCTGGGAAACATGGTCATCCACATGCAGAAAAATGAAAGCTGACCCCCATCTCTCAATATACATGAGGGTTAACTCAAAATGGATAAAAGATCTCAACATAAAACCAGAAACTTTAAAACTTATAGAAGGCAAGATAGGCAACATACTCCATCATATAGGCTTAGGAAAGTATTTCCTTAATAGGACTCCAATTGCTCAAGAAATTGCAACAAAAATAGATAAATGGGATTACATGAAATTAAAAAGCTTCTGCACAGCAAAAGAAACAACAAAGTCAAGGAAACCCCCACGGAATGGGAAAAAATATTCACATTTTATACATCAGACAAAGGTCTAATTACTAGAATTTATAAAGAACTCAAGAAAAAACTCCCCAAAAAACAAACAACCCAATACACAAATGGGCAAAGGAACTGAGTAGACAGTTCTCAAATGAAGAGGTCCGTAAAGCCATGAAACACATGAAAAAATGTTCAACATCCCTAGCCATTAGGGAAATGCAAATCAAAACAACACTGAGATTTAACCTTACACCAGTAAGAATGGCCAAGATCAATAAAACAAATAACAACAAATGCTGGTGAGGTTGTGGGGAAAAGGGGACACTCTTACATTGTTGATGGAGCTGTAAATTGGTGCAACCACTGTGGAAATCAATATGGAGGTACCTTAAAAAACTAAAAATAGATCTACCATATGACCCAGCTATAACACTATAGGGAATTTACCCAAAGGGAGATGGGTCATCATACCACAAAGACACCTGCATCTCCACGTTCAATGCAGCGCTTTTCACAATAGCAAGGATATGGAATCAACCAAAGTGCCCTTCAACAGAAGAATGGATAAAAAAAACTATGGTATATATACACAATGGAATACTACTCAGCAATCAAAAGAAATGAAATAAGGTCATTTGCAGCAGAATGGATGGAATTAGAGAAAATTATTTTAAGTGAACGAACACGAGCTCAGAAAGAAAAACACCACATGTTCTCACTCATATGTGGGAACTGAATCAAAATTATAAGAAGAAAAAATCCTATTCAAGGGTCAGATCATAATAAAAGGAGGGGAAGATAAGAATGGTGTCAATATAAATGGTCTAGAAAATGCATGTAATTGTTCTAACAAGATAAAAAACAAAGACCACTACAGGAAAAGTTTCTATCTTAAACAGAATTGGAACCCAAGGACATATAGAAAAATATTACTAAGTAAAAGATAGAGAAGACTTAGATGGGAAACTTAGATGGGAAGGGTGGGAGGGGGGAAGCACAGGGGAGGGTAAGCGGTAACCTATATGAATAATGTTTATCAAGATGCAGATATGGAAATGTCACAATGAAAAGCATGTCAAAAATGAATCACATTAAGATGTACATTAAAAATTTCCAATAAAAAAAAAAGAAGTCACAGTGGATTGTCTGCAGGAAGTAATTGTTACTTAAACGAAGAACCTATGGTAGAAAAGAACTTAGTGCTTTCAGGAAGCTTCAGATGGTGGAGACAGAGAGCAAGGTAGGAAATATTAAGAGAAGACCTGGACAGGTATAGGAAAACAGATCATGAAAAATGTTTTAAATGATAATCAGAGTTTAGTAGTTACCCTGAGGACAATGGAGTGCCAGAAGAAATGACACATAACCAGAAAATGCTAGAAGTACATCTCCTTCAGCTTACATTACATTGGCAGAAACCAGTTCCAGGCCTCAAGTAGCTGCATGGCCAGGAGAGTGAAGTTGACTGTGGATCCAGAGAGGAAGAGGAAGAAACAGAGGAGCATCAGCAATGTCTACTCCAGGGGAAGATCAATTATTATGTAGATTATATATTGAATACCAAGTAACGAAATTATTCATCTTCAGTGGAAAAACAACTCACAGGGACAAGACAAAAGAGAGAGAGAGACAGAGAGACAGAGAGACAGAGAGAGAGATCAATTCAAGTTCTAGTCTATGTGTACATTTTTTTATTGCTATAGATAGGGTAGGCACAGCTAGCCCCCAGGCTGCCTGCAGCCCAGGACATCTAGTAATACAGCCCCACAAAACCTTTTGTCACCATGAGGTTTTTAGTGTTTATTTTATTATTTATTTATTTATTTATTTATTTATTTATTTATTTATTTTAGGTACTGGGGGTTGAACCCAGGGCCTCACGCCTGCATGCTTTGCAAGGGCTGGACCACTGAGCTGCACCCCCAGCCCATTTTTTTTACTTCTTGAGACAGGGTCTCACTAAGTTATGCAGACTGCCTCTGGTGTCTAACTTGCGATCCTCCTGCCTCCGCCTCCTGAGCCGCTGGGATTACAGGCATGTGCCACCATGCTCGGCAGTGTTTATTTTCTTTATGATCCCATAAGTAGTTCCAATTTTGAAGTTCTGATGTGATACTATGCATGCATACAGGACACTTACGCTTCTTTACAACAAACTAGGGTGGTGCCACAATGTCAAGTTCTAACCTTCAAGTAAGTGTGACTATGTTACAGTTGGTAATGTGAATCAGGTTACTACCATCACCCACCATGGGGTCAGTCAGGTCTAATTAGGGTGAATTTGAAGTTATTTGAAGCTGTTCAGAGCCACTAAATGGTACATTAGAGATCACATGAGTGTTTGGCAATGTGGCAAGTAAAATGCTCCAATTGCTAGTACTTTTTTGACAATCTAATTCAATCTAGTTCTAGATGCTGCAAACTGACCATTGAAAAATTTGCTTGACAACTAAGAATTGTGACCACATCCATTGAACCAGATATTGATAGATTAGTTTTACAAAAACAAGTTAAAATTTCCCACTAGCTTTATATTATTCTCATTCCTCTAAATTAACAAATCTTATTATGTACATACACTAACTATATTATATAATTTACGTGTGGCCCAAGATAATTCCTCTTTACTTGTTGTGGCCCAGGGAAACCAAAAGGTTGGATACCCCAGATATGGTATATAAATACGAATATGTACGTTGTCACCAAATCTGGGGTCTGTGCCAAATGTCTGAACTCCTGAAATAGGGATGCCAATTGGCAGAGATTTGCCATGGGTGTTGAGATACTATGGGCAGAGAAAATAATGCTTTCAATTCTAATCTCCAAACAGAAAGCCACAAGTGTAGATGCCCTAATTGCTGGGAAGGGCTGGGGCCAGGGAAGACAGCAAGGGTGCAATTGATTTCTAATAATGGTTGTGATTCTCCCGAATACTCTATAAAAACCAGTCAAGTTGTGATATATCCTGGGGAAAGTCCAATCTATGAAGCCAGTTTGAATGTAAATCTCTGCCTTAACTGCCTGATATTGCTTGAGGGGACATAGACTGTGTTTCAGTTTGGCTAGAACCCAAAGGAACCCCAGCTTCTAACATCTACTAGTTATGTAGTCTTGAGCAATAAATTCAAGCTTTGTGAGTTTCCTCATCTAGAGTATGGTCATAATAATATGGATTTTACTGTGTTGTTACAAGGATTAATTTTTAAGAGCTATAAATCATACCATGTGAGGCTTGTACTAAAACCTTAGCTCATAGGAGCTCCCCAAGCTTGTTTTTTAATTCTCCATACTCAGGTGTAGTTTTTGGACAAAATCCATTTTGGGGTTAATTCAAAATAACACAAATGTACAAAATAATTATACATAAGAATTTTAATAAAATTCATTTTAATGATCCAATTTCGTTATTTTTAGTAAAACACAAATCCAACTAAGGTCAGATCTTTAGTTTTGCATAAAGTGCTGACAACTAGCATCAAATATTTGCCACATGTTTTCCCATCTGCTAGGGATTACAGACATCCTTGGCATATGGAGCAACATCCACAGCCGTACCCACAGGCTGTGGGCACATAAAGAAACCTAATGTATGGAATCAGGGCCCATAGCATGTGAGAGTTCTAAAAGGTCCCCCAAACATATAGCCCATAGGCTGAGCTCAGTCCTCTGATGGGCCTTCAGTTACCCCTAAAATTCAGCACTATGAGCACTGAAGGCATTCAACACAGATCCTATGTTCTGCATATCTCCAATGAAGGCTAATCTGTTCCAGGGTTCATATAGTAAAGCAGGTCACAAAGAAGCAGTACTATGGTTTGAATATAAAATGTCTCCCAAAAGTCATGTGCTTTAACATTTGGTACCCAGCTGGTAATACTTTTCATGGAAGTAGTGGAAGCCAAACAAGCCTTGAGGAAGGAGTCACTGAGGGTGGGCCTTTGGAGGTTTTTCTCAACCCAGACCTATGATTCTAGGAGCCATCTTCTGCCCTGCAATGTTGTGAAGCCATCTGCCATAGGCCCGGGTACCATTACCATGCCGGCCACTGCCACCGTTATGAACCGATCCTGTAACTGTGAGCTTCCAATAAACTTTTTCCTCCATAAGCTTGTTTGGATTAGTTCTTATGCTACAGCAACAACAGCTGACGAATAAGAGGAGGTATAGAATTAAGTAGATCCAGGAAATTTGTGCTGAAAATTAGTTCTATAAATCAAATGAGAGTTAAATATAAAAGCCATGTAAGGCTGAAAAGCACCATTTCAACTTCTATGCAAATTCACCAGGTTGCCAATATTAGGAAAGAGAGCAGAAAAGAACTAAATAAGGAATGCATGCTCTGAAACCTGGCTTTAGAGAACAGTAAGACTAAAGTAAATGAAATAATGGCCTCCAAAACAGCGAGGCATGACTAATCAATAGCTCACTCACTAGTGCATGCCCAAGGTCCTTCCATTCATTTTAGTCCTATTGCTTCTGCATAAATGCAGGGAGAAGGACAAAAAAGGCCAGCTTCTGAAAACAGGTTGAAGAGTAAGAATTCACCCTGTTATCAAATTCCTGCTACTATGATGAGGAAGGCTCCAAATTTAGTCTCTTGTGACATGAGCACAGAAATATGCATTAAAGAAGTATTTAGAAAGAGGGGCAAGTATATAGGAGAAGCAAACTTCTACCACTTTACCAAGAGTGAGTTTTAGTTGTGGTTTGGCCCCCAGTTTCACACATGATTTCACTAAATTACACTGTGGAACAGTGGCTGAATTTCCTAATGGGTGCCATGAAAGGAACCATGAAAATTTGTCTCTCTTTAAGTGACCCTATGTCCCAGAACAGTTCCAAACCTGTTGTCCTAGAGTTATTATAACATCCTCTCTCATTCTCAAGCATTTCCTCATTTGAAATTACACGGCCCTCCCTACCACTTGATTGTCTTTTCAGCTCTAAAATTACACGAATTCTTCTAAATCACTTACCCTATGCCTATAACATTCATGTACAGCACTGCTCTCACTGGAGAAATAATAGCTGGTACATATTCACCTATCTTGTTAAGCAAGTTAGAGTAACTGTTCCTTCAACTTTGGTCCTGTGGATCCAAAAACTTTCCCTCTGTTCAGCTGGGGTGTTGCTGGAAGTCTAGGATGTCATTTGTTTTACAGGCTCAAATTCTGGGAAACTTAATGCACTTGCACTTCTCAATGAGGTAAACAAATACTACCTCTACTAATTTTCTCTGTTAGTAAAACACATCATTATGTACCCACTCAGTGGCCTTTCACAGATTAATAAAGTATAATGGTGAAATTCTCTTTTTCTGGGCTATGTCACACTTCCTATATACTACCAGGATAATACACTTCCCAAAGTTTAGGAATTTTAGATGTAAAAAGTCATTGAAAATATATAAACTACTTTTTGTGTGTGGAAGTAAGATTTTGAAGGCTAAGTCAAGCTCAAAAAACACTTTTCACCTAAATACATCTAAACAATTTTAACATGTTCTTTCTCAAGTTAAGGAACACAATGATTAAAACATATGTTTTAATGTACCAACAAACTTCTGTAATTTAAATCTTCTGTCTGGATTTTAAAAACGAAAATCAATCCTGAATCTCAAACTTGCCAATTAAATAACTTTATTTTAATATAGCCTATGTGAAACAAATCTATTTGTTGGCCCTCAGATCCTTGGAAATGCAGACTTCCTCCCTTCTTTCTCCATTTCTTTGGCAGCCATGATTGTTTTCTGGGTCACTCTTCCCTCTCTCTAGACTGCCCCCACTGTCCCCTAACAAGCCATCTCCAGCTTGCTTTTATCTGTCCAGCACACTGCAGCTAGAGCTGCTGGTAATTTGTAAATGTGATGGCTGCTTTCACCAAAGCGGAGCTTTAAACATTAACACAACATGTGTTTGGGGACATCTACAGGCTGTCTTCTGCCATCAAGAGGGAACTAAGATGAATGCTTTAACTGAGCAAGGTCACTTGTTGTCATACCTTGTACTCTCATATTTTCTCTATCAATTAATCTCCACATTTGTCTCCATTCCCAAAGAAGACTCAGACACAAATCTTAAATCCATTTATCATCCATATAACCAACAAACTCCAATCTATAGCTACTCATGATTAAACTAATTTCCTATAAATATTATAAACTCCATTGCATACATGTTTCAAAAGTAATTTCAAGTGATTGGTTTTGTATTTAAACAATGGGTTAGTAACAGAGTTTGACAAGTTATAGTTCATATTCAAAAATCAAAATGCTCTGAAACATCTAAGGCCAGAAGAGAACAAAAATGGTATTTTCAGATAAGACTGAAAATTAGATAGAAAATAAGTATTTTAAGTAGCAGATGTTTATGATAATTATAGCTGACATTTATCAAACACATTCTATGTACCAGACCTAAGCAATTTCTGCTATATAAACGTTTATCATCACAACCACAATCCTAGGAGTTAACTGGTTCACAGATGAGAAAGCTAAAATCCAACACGATGAGAATGACTTCCCAAAGTTCCCACAAGCAAGTAGTATAGATGACATTTCTTCCCAGAACCAACTCCATAGTCACTGCTCTTAAATTGTTGTGCTTTTCTGCATAGAGCAATAATTTTCAATCCTATCAAGCCAAATATACATCTTTTTTTTAAAAAAAACTATGTAACCCCCTTACTGTTCTGAAATAAAACATAGAAAATATCTACCTATAAATATCATTTTTTTTTAAAATAGAATGTACTAGTTCCTTTATAAAGGTAACATTAAAAAGAATATAATTTATCATGAAATATATAAAATATAAATATACTAAAATAATGATCTGAACAGTCAAAAATGCAAAATGCTATAAGTAATATTGTCTTCAGTGATGAGATTTGCCATAGTAATGAATGAATCTTAGTAAAGTTCCAAATAAAATGAAGTAAAATCGTTCTCTATTCATATAATAACTGCACTCTAGAAAATTCAGTTGATATGAATAATGTATAGAAATATCAGGTATCTATATGTAAAAAGATAATTTGTGTTTTATTCCAGATAATTTATAAAGTTTTCTGCATAATTTTTTTTGCATTGCTGTAGATAGAACCAAGAGTCTCACACATGCTAGGCATCCATGCACCCTTCCACCGAACCACGTCCACCAAGCCTTTATGTATTTATGAATGTCTAGTAGGACTTTAAAAGTCAGCAGTACATGGAATGATTCTTTATTATGGAGGACTCTCCTTAACATTGTCGAACGTCAGCCTCTTGCCCCTGTGCTTCCCATCGCTAAATGTCAGCAGGGCTCTCAATCATTGGAACAACCTCAAACACTCCCCACAGATTTCCAAAACATGCCTTAGCAAGGCAACTGCCCCTACTGGGAACCACCACTGTAACTTGGAGAAGAGATGAGACACTGAGAGCTGAGAAGGGGCCTCCTCTGTGAGTGGGAAATGAAGCACAAGACCAAATAGCCATGGAAAATTTCCGTAGACTGTATATTTTAAGGAAAACTGACATTGAACTTTAAATGGATAATGAAAATAAATTGTCCAGGGTCTTCTAGCATTTCATTTTAACATTTTTTAGTCCTATCTCCCCAGCAAAAGGCTTCCCACCTGATACAACTGAGTCCCTGCCTCTTGTCTGATCCTTTTCCAGAAACTAGAGTCTTGGAATGGGTACCGTCTGCTCAAAGAGGGAAAGTACTCGTGTTCTTGTTATTCCCTCTCTGACAAACTTCATCACTGTCTCTGACCTCTCTTTCCCTTATTTCCTTCTCTCATCCATTATTCCTAGCAAATACTCCTAGGAAGCAGAGGAACAGAAGTGAGCACCAATAACAAATGTTTTTGTGATAAATAGATTTGTTGCTATGAAAGAAGACTACGACACTCTAGAACGTATTTCATTCATTCAACAAACATTACTAGCCACCTTCTGTGTGCCAAATGCTGAGTTTGATACATACTCTCCTTCTAATGGGCCATTATGGTCTAGCGGAAAGGCAGTTATTAAATTGGCAGTATCAATATAATGTCACAGATACTATGAGTCAATCCAGGATGGTATTGATAATATGGAACCTCACAGAAATGAAACCTCACCAAGTCTTGAGGACAAATAAACCCAAGGACCTGAAAGGTGAGGTGAGAAGAGAAGGGTACTTCTGGCAAGGGGGATAGCATTTAAAGACCAAAAGTCAAGAAAACTTGCTTTATTTAGGGAATATGAACTCAGCTCTACCGACTTAACAGCATTTAACAGCAACAACAAACTGGGACAGGACAGAAGTGACAAGTAATGAAGACGGGCAAGTTAGAACACACTAGATCATGCAAGGTCAGGTGTGCCGTGCTAAAGAAATTGGGCTTCACCTGACTGCCATGGGATCCCACTATAAGGTTTTCATTATAAGATTTACATTTTAGAAAGGCCAGTTTTGAAACTTGTGGAGAATAAAAACTGGCATATTTGTTACTTTTGTGTAGTTGTGACGAAAATGCCTGACAGAACAACTTAGGATAGGAAAGATTTACTTTGGCTCAGTTTCAAGAGGTTTGGTCCATGGTTATCTGACCCTATGAGCTCAGTAGAATGTCATGGTGGTGGAGGTGTGTGTAGAGGGGAGTCTTCATCTTATGGACAGGAGGCAAAGTGAGACAGGAAGGGACCAGGATAAAATATGTTCTACAACATCACACCCCCAGTGACCTTCTTCACAATTATCTCAGAAATCATTTTTTCTCTTCAGAGCTATTTTATAATGAAAACACTGAAGGTGGCTTTAATTTTTCAGCTTCTAATCTCATTTTAAAATCAAGAAAATTGAGCACAGAAAGGAAAGAACACAACTTAATCCCAAACTTACAGATAAGTGATATAAGGAAGAAAATACAGAATCAAATCCCCAGCTGGCTACTTGTCAGCTGTGTGGTCTTACAAGTGCCCTCCCCATCTACCACATTTCATAAGAGTTGTAGAAAAAAAAAAAAAGAAAATCAAACTCAGCCAGGCATGGTGGTACATGTCTATAATCCCAGCGGCTCCGGAGGCAGAGGTAGGAGGATCAAGTTCAAGACCAGAGGCAGTCTGTGTAATTTAGAGAGACTCTGTCTCAAAAAGTAAAAAAGAGCTGGGGGTGCAGCTCAGTGCTCCAGCACTTGTAAAGCATGCAAGCTCAAGGCTCTGGGTTTAACCCCCAGTACTGCAAAATAAATAAATAAATAAATAAATAAATAAATAAATAAATAAATATCAAACTCAGGTGCAAAATGCAGCCTAGTCCTTGGTACAGAGCAAGTACTCAAAAATATTTCCCTTATTCTATTGACCTCGATCATGAAATGAAACTTTCCCTAAAGGGGCAAAATCATCATTTTCCTAAAACTTAGTTTTCAATAATCTTTTACTTGAGTGTTGGAGTCAGGCACAGTAACATTTGCATAACATTTCTGATGCCCCAAAACTCCACAAGTTACCCAAGTTTGATGTCCTTCTTGTAAATATGAAAATAAGATCTACCTTGCAGATTTCTCTAAAGATAACAATAATGTGAAAATACCTCACATATCACTCACATAGCAGATGATCAATAAACCCTTCAAGTCAACATCTGTAGTAGAAATCTCAATCCAGAAGTTTATGGAGAATATCAGAATGAGAGATCCAAACTGGGTCTTCTAAATAGAGACAACAATTGATATAAGATTGTGATTGGGAAGGGATGCTGGAAGAGGGGAAGTTTACTGACTCTTCAGGAGAACTTAGATTTAGAGAAGGTAGGGGAGAGGGAAATTAATCAAAGAAGGATTAAAGTGCTACAAATACCAACATTTTAGAGGGGTTAATCAAGTAGTCAGTGGAGCACAGAAGTAGATGAAGTGAGAAACCAAGGAATGACTTTGAACAGTGGAAACTGGCTATGAAGGATGGAGAGTAGTTTCTGCTGAAATTAGAAGAGGGTGAACTATTAAAAAATAAAGAATTTGGTAAATAAGTACTGAATACCAAATATTTCCAGATTGTATGCAAGGGATGGTTTTGTTTTGGTGTTTTGTTTTTATACAGTTGTCTTTGGGGGATGCTAATTTGTCTTATAGTCAGATAATGTGGTCTGCACAATTTTTGTTTTGGAAAAGTTCTTGTGAATAAACACAATGCATGAGAACTTTGTTCTTGACAACCTAGACTCTGTTTTAGTTTATGTCCACAGCCCCTAAACAAATTCCTGACATCTAACATTCACTCTTTTAGTGCAAACATGCTGAGTTAACTGTGGGTACTACAACAGATTAGCTCATTCTTCAAGTACATGGGAAAAATAGGAGAATAAAGCATACAAATACATATGAATTTTGCTACATATTAATCAAAGGGTTCCATAAACTTTGTAAGTTGATGAAAGTATAACCAAGAGTGATGTAATAGTCGCACAATGGAAAAAGCAAATGTTGTGTTACTCTGTACCCCACCAACATTTATCAATAAAGAGGGGAAAAAAAGCCAGTGAAGCCTCTCCTGCCCTCCCCTAAGGTGTTCACCATCAGCAGGCATCATAGCACACTACAGTATAATGGTTCCCTGCACAAATTCTAGAGCCCAACTGCCCAGGTCTAAATCCTAGCTCTATCAATTAGGTGTTTTGTAACCCAGACGTACTTTGGGGAAAGCCCTCTGGGGCTGTTTTAGAAAAATATCTTATGAGTTTCAATTTCCTCATCTCTAAAATAGAGATAATGATTGCTTTTCCCTCCTAGGGTTGTGAGAATGAAATGAATTATATGTAAAGCACTTGAAACAATATCTGGCACATAGTATTATGTAGCATATTTGCTACTTTCAGGAAACTGGCTTACAAAGGGATCCTACAGAGATTTGCAGGGTGAGCATTTGTCTTGTCAAACGGGAACTGAATCAGTAGTAGAAATATCTGTAAAGACACTTGCGTAGTTGATTGTCCACTCTGATCTGAGGAAAACGTACCTACACAAAACACACTCCTCTTTGGCTGTGCTCCCCGTGACATCATATTCCAACAATGTTGTAAATCCCAGGATGGATATTCATGCCTATTAAAGCCCTTACATGGAAAATGTGTCCATATTGATTTAAGCATTCTTACTATCTGGCTGGCAGAGAACAAGAGTAAAAAGACAAGACAGCTATGTTGTGGGAATTTGAGACATCTGGAACGCAAAGAGGTGCACTCAACTGGCAAATGAGAGAGGGAGTGAACAGATGAAGGGCTGCAGACTGAGCAACGGAAAGACTTGAAGTGAATTGATCAGTACAGATAAAAATACCTGTGACATTTCAAAAAGGCACAGTAAAGTGAAAATGAATGGGTTGCTTAAGTATAAAAATGCAGAGGTGGCCACCATCCCATCAAGGACAGTTATGGATGGAGTGCAGGCACTGCTTTGCTCAGGACTCACACAGAGTGTCTACTGTGTGCCAGCAACCACAGAAGTTCAAAGTGTCACCAGATATAACCAACAGTGAATGCAGAGAAATGGCTCTGTGCCTCTGGATATAAAAATGATGCCAAATGGGAATAAAATTAAGAGAGTGGTACAGATTTGTAGTGAGGCAAAAGGACAAAAGAGGAAGAGGAAAACAAAGATATGATTCAGATTAGCCACAAACATATTCTGTCCCTTTCTGGCCATGCTGCACAGTTAGACAGGGTAGAAATACCAATGTTGATGCACTTGTTGTCCAAATGCAGAGAACACTTAAATGAATGATGAGGAAAGTTTACTTAACAATTATCATCTCTTTTGTTGTTGCTGTTGTTTCTTAACTGAACAACTACTGAACTACTTGTTCACTTACTTAACTGAACAACTGAACAATTTGAAATAGAATTTGACCCCTAGACATTAAAGAAGAAAACATCACAAGGTTCTTTATTCTCCTTCACCAAATTAAGTATAAAACAGAATTTCCTGGTAATTTTGCTTAAATCACTTCAATAATTGGAATATTTCAGGTGAAAATTGCTTTCTTAATCTGAATAATTATCTCAATTCATGTTCATTTTAAAAACCGCAGTGTTTCCTCTTTGATTTGATGTTTGGCCTGGCTGTTAGCATGAGCAGTCCTGGTTTACAGAGGATATTGTGCAGTTCCTATCATGTCCTCAAGGTGGCAGGCAGGGACTTAGACTGAGCTTCAGGATTTTATTGAAGCTGCTTATAGCTTTCTTTCCTGATTTAGTTCTATTATTGAATCAACAAATCATTTTTGAATGCATTTTATGTGCCAAAGATTACACTAGATTTTGTTGAATGATCCTCTCCACTTCTTAAATGTGCCTTAATTTACCACGTGGTTTAGGAAAAAAGTCAGATTTTTTTTTCTTTTGGTTTGTGGGACAAAATTTTGAGAAGTATACTAATATGATTATACAGTACATAAGAAGTTGCAACTAAAAAGTATGGGAGAAATGTAATACAATATTCAAAATTAGAAAATTGGGCATATCTGCCAGTTTTTAAAAATCTTACCAGGATTACCACAAAAATCTGAAGTTTGTCTCCAAAATCTCAACCTTTTCTCTTCCAAAAATATTTTCCTTGGAATTTAATTTGTTTACAATTTTAAAATATATTTTCTCAGAAACCAGTGTTAACCTTGCCAACTGAGTACAGTTTGAATTATCAATGTAAGAAATACACCTTTACTATATTGTTTTAAGGTGCTGTTAAATCAAGAGTGACCCTATGTACAACAGAACGAGACACTCTCCAACACTGTGCCCATCACTATTGTCAGTGCTTTTCTGCTATTCATGGGGTTTTCAATGACTGATTGTTTGGGCAGTGGATTGCCAAATCTTCCTCCTTAGCCTGCAGCACCTGGTATTCCCAGGTTATCCCTCACCCAAGGACTAACTGGGATTGGATGCTAGAGTGCTATAGCTGCAGACTCACCATATTTTAAATTCAATAAATAGACCTATTTTTAAAACAAAGGAAATGTGAAAGATCAAGTGATGCCAGGGAATATATTCCTTTCCTAGAATCTTAAAATTTAAATCTGATAATTTCTCTTCTACCATTCTGATAGTATGCAATCTATACTGAACAAAGTTAGAGTGCCTAAAATTTTTATTTATAATTTTTCTTGTCAATTTATTCATTTTCTTAGCTTCCACATAATTTAACATCATTATTAAAATTAAAATTGAAAAAATAAATTTTAAAATTAGTATCTAAGATTAGACAAGACTAACATAATGTGCCAAAATGTAAGATGGTAATCATAAATTCAAACAGAAAAGAATATTAGTAGAAAAGTTAGTCAGAATCTGAATAAAGTCTATTGTGTAATTAATAGCACATTATGAATGTTTATTGTTTTTGACAAATGAACCTTGATTATGTGGCATGTTGAATATCATGGCAAGAGGAACTAAATGCAGGTTTTATAGGAATTTCCTGTATTTGTTATGGGAACAGAAGAAAACATAAGAGAAAAAAGATGTCTAGAAGGAAAGACAGTTTGCCTCCTCTAAAAACTCATTCCCCAAACAGACAAGTTAGACCCCAGGTATAAGCTGAGCCAACTCTATTCACACTCCTGCTGTCACCATTAATTACAATAGATGGTCCAGATGATGAACTCCACATAGAAAGTATGTGGTAGCTCTTTAAGAAGGTGGGATAGTAAATTCTGAGAAAATTACTTTTTCATTCTCCTTTTATTACCCAAAATTAATTTGGCCTTGGCCAGGCACCATGGCACATACATATAATCTCAGCAACTTGAGAGGCTGAGACAGTAGAATTGTAAGTTTGAGGCCAGAGGTAGCCTGTACAAATTACCAATACTCTGTCTCAAAAAATAAATAATAGAAAGGGGGCCAGACATGTGGCTTAGTGGTACAGCATTTGCTTAGCATGCATTAGACCCTGGATTCAACCTCCCAGTACTTAAAAAAAATAAATGAAATAAAAACAGTAGTAAGAACATGGCCTCCTCTTGTCTGCTTTCAAAAACTGAACAAAATAGATTCTTTTCTTGAATATATTACAGTCTAATCAAGTATGGGTTTTAGCTCAGTTGGTAGAGTGCTGCTCCGCAGTGAGTACCCAGGTTCGATCCATAGCACTGCAAACACAGAAGGATGTGGCAATCCACTCCCAAAGCAACCTCAAAACAATCAGCCATTGAAAACCCTATGAGGGTAGCTATGAGCAGGACTTGACAGCACCTAACAACAACAATGAAGTATATTTCAGTAACAGGAGGCTGGGGTATGGTACAGACAAAATTCATGACTTAAAATTGGTTGATTGGCCATTCAGAATTTCATAATAAATAACTATTTTATTAGAAATCATTTCTCCTGTGCCAAACTCAGTCCACTACATGGAAAATGTTCAAAGAAAGGCAACCAAAACAATCAGAGGAGAAAGAATGGTCAAAGTTTTAGAATATGTATGTTTATAAAGCAGAAGCTAGAAAGAGAATTGGAAAATGAATAAAATAGTAATGTAGATTAGCAGAATTATCCATCACATTCCATTAGGCCAAAGTACTCTCTGAACCCTGTGTGAGGTGGAATTAGGGCATATGAAAATATTGGTTCTTTCAACTGGGTAATTTATGGGATGTAGGTGGTGAATTTATAGAGGTCGGTTCAAAACTGCTTTGAGTAAAGTAAGTTTGAGTAAAATATCTTAAATGATCCTGGGATTATTTGCATAGCATGCTTTTGCTATGAACTGATCCCTCCATAACCTCAGTGGCTGGTTCTGGAGCTGGCCCGCCCTCTGGCCAATAAGTTTCCTTTCTCTTAAGGATCAGGACCAAAGTCAACAGCCTTGAGACAGTCTTTCCTGTGTGCCAATGCTGTGACACACAAAGCCTGGGACTAGTGAGTATGTTTTGCCATGTAGGTGGAGGAGAAAAACAAGTCATTTTATAATAAAAAGAAAAATAAACCTAAACAGAGTAAGGAATAGAGAGGAAAATCAAAAAGAGTCTTGACATGGGTTCAAATCCCAAGTCTTTGAAAGGAATGTTCTGAGGCCCAGAAGCATTCCTTTCCTTTAGTTCCACACTATACCCAGCATCATTATAATGAAATTTCTTGCTGAAAGTCATTGGATTTGATTCCTGTTCCTTCAACCAAAATAATCTCAACTAAAACAAAAGCTATACACGATTTTCATTCATTTTCATTCCCTCTTCCATTTTTTTCTTTGGCAGTAACCTGAATGTTTATGTCCTCCCAAAACTCTTGTGTTGAAACTTAACCCCTAATATAATAGTATTAGGAAGAGGAGTGTTCTTGAATGAGATTGTTGTTGTTGTTGTTGTTAGGTGCCCTTTAGTCCTGTCCAACTCATAGCAACCCTCATAGGGTTTTGAATGGCTGATTGTTTCAGGATTGCCTCGGGAGTGGATTGCCACTTCCTTCTCCCATTTTTGCAGTGCTGGGAATCGAACCCGGGACCTCAGAGACTGCAGAGCGGTGCTCTACCAACTGAGCTAAATCCCAGCCCTGAATGAGATTAGTGTCCTCATAAAAGAGGCCCCTAGAGACTCCCATGTTCCTTCCATCCTGGGAGGACCAAGTAAGAGACAGCTGTCTGTGACCCAGGAGGCAGGTCCTTACCAGACACACCAAATCTGCCTCACTTTGATCTTGGACTTCCCAGCCTCCAGAACTGGGAGAGATTTCTTGTTTCTAAGCCACCTGGTATATAGTATTTTTTATAGCCACTCTAACTCAGTAAGCTGTACACAGGATCGCTATGAGTCAGACTCAACTCGAGGGTACCTACCAACAACACAACAACTGAGTAAGGCATCTCCACTCTTAAATTGTCAATCTCTATGTACAACCAATAGTGCAATAGGGAGAAAACAACAACTTAGAAAACAAACAAACAAACACTGACATCCCTGCTAGTCAGGACATGGAAAATTTTAACCACAGCTATAGCTACTGGGTAGCTATAGATGGGAGCCCCAGGATAGTATCACCTGATGATGCAACAGAAAAATAGTGACTTTTAGTGGTAAGCCCAAGCCTGAAGTAGCACTCAGCCTGAAAGCATTTCTCCTCTTGCCAAATATGATGAAAGTTTCTACAACTTCTTCCCCTGGCACCAAAGAGATCTTCCCCTGCTTCCCAGAGAGATCACATCATTGCAATACAAGCATTAAAAAAGCCAAATCTCAGGATTCAATATTTATACAAACATCATCATGAAAATGGGCTCAGCAATATCCAGTCCTAGAAGAGTTGAAGCAAGCTGGGATTTAGCTCAGTTGGTAGAGCACTACTCTTCAGTCTCTGAGGTCCCAGGTTTGATTCCCAACACTGAAAAAATGGGAGAATGACATGCCAATCCACTCCTGAGGCAATACAGAAAAACAATCAGCCAGTGAAAACACTATAAGGGTTGCTATGAGTCAGACACAACTCAATGGCACCTAACAGCAATAACAACATAAGAGTTGAAAACCCTAAACAGAAATATGGCAGTTAATGTGTCACCTCTGGCTCCAGAAAGAAAAAAAGTGGCAGTGGCAGTGTAGGACATGGACCAGTCCATGAATCCCTGATGATACAGAAGTGGTATGAGTATCTAATCTATTCACCTACCAGGAAGCACCTACCAGGTAAAAATCAGGACCAGAAGATTTTTTAAACCTAAGTCACGAGTATTTCACTAGTTCCCTGGGTCATTAAGGATGGAATCACCAGCTGGGCGTGGTGACTCACACTTGTAATCCCAGCAACTTGAGAGGCTGAGCCAGGAGGATTGCCAGTTCAAGGCCAGAGGCAGCCTGCATAACTCTGTGAGACCCTGTCTCAAAAACAAAAAAAAATGGTTGAGGGTACATCCCAGTGGGAGAGCACCTGCAAAGTACATGCAAATCCCTGAGTTCAACCCTCAAATACTGAGGGGAACAAAAGGAAAAATGGAATCACTGTGTACTGGTGCTCCTCATTTCTAGGAAGAAAGAGCGGTCCTAGCAAATGGGGCTGCTTCGACTAGATGATTTCAATTTTTCCTTACAGCTGAGCATGGTACTGTGCTTTTTTATATTCCTAACTATAAAAGCACTTTGTGGCAGACAGTATTAAAAATCCATTAGCAATGACAGAGGAAGTAGAGAAGTGGTGACAAGACAGAGGAAATCAGTGAGTATGAAAAGCCATTTATTTCATCAAACAGGGATTTTTCTTGTTAAAATGTTTGATGTCTATAGAATATGTCAAAGTCAAAATATCTGTATGGAGTGGACATCATGACCTACAAGCCAATAACTCATTTTATTCTCACCATATATTCCACATGCATCAAGAACTAAATCAAAAATGCTGGGCGCCATGGCACAGCCTGTAATCCCAGTGGTTTGGGAGACTGGAGACGGAGGCAAGAAGATTAAAAGTTTGAGACCAGAGGAAGTCTGTGTAATTTAGTGAGACCTTGTCTCAAAAAAGTAAAGAAAATGGGCTGGAGGTGGCAGCTCAGTGGTCCAACACTTGCAAAGCATGTAAGCACGAGGCCCTGGGTTCAACCCCCTGTACCAAAAAAAAAAAAAAAAAAAAAAAAAGTTTGAGACCAGAGGCAGTCTACGTAAATTGGCAAGACCCTGTCTCAAAAAAAAGTAAAAAAAAAAAAAAAAATGGGCTCAGTGGTCCAGCACTTGCAGAGCATGAAAGCACAAGGGCCTGGGTTCAATCCCCAGACCACACACACACAAAAAAAAAAACTAAATCAAAAGTATATATTTCCACATGTGTGATTGTGTGTATGTTGTTAGGTACCTTTGAGTCAATGTCTGATTCATAGTGACCCTAGGTACAACAAGTGAAACACTATTGTCAGTGCTCCTCTGCTGTTCATAGGATTTTCAGTGGTGGATGGCTGATTTTGGGGAGTGGGTTGCCAGGTCCTTCTCCCAAGCCTACAGTATATGGTGTTCCCAGGCAGTCTCCCATCCAAGTACCAACCAGACCCGAGCCTGCTGGGATCTGACAGGATGGGACAGGACACCTCAGTGCTGCAGCTGCAGGCTGTGTGTATAGATAGTTATTTTTGATTTGGTTCCAATTTCAAACGATATAGACCTGTAGTCTCATCTTACAGTAAAACTTTTCTCATAATACCAGGATGAATTGTTATATTGTTGTTGTTGTTGTTGTTGTTGTTGTTGTTAGGTGCTGTCGAGTTGGTATCCGACTCATAGTGACCCTCATAGGGTTTTCAATGGCTGACTGTTTCGGGATTGCCTTGGGAGTGGATTGCCAGGCCCTTCTCCCATTTTTGCGGTGCTGGGAATTGAACTCAGGACCTCAGAGACTGCAGCGCAGCACTCTACCAACTGAGCTAAATCCCAGCCCGAATTGTTATATGGAAATAACAAAATCAACTTTTCTTGAGAAGTTAATATACCAGGCACTTTCCTAAGTGCTTCATACATATGCATTCCTCATAACATCCCTGTGCATCAAGTACCATGCTGTACTTACAAACATACTTTTATAGAGGAGCAAACTGAAGTATGGAAAAATCTTCTGACTCATCCAAGCACCCACTTCTAGGAAGCTGAAATGTTGAAATTTAAATCCAGGCACTCTGTATTCAGGGCGGCCCTTGTAACCTGCACGTAATACAGGTTCTGAAAAGCCATTAGGATTTTATAGGGTAAGATTTTATGCTTAGAGACTTGGTAATGGCTCTGGAAATGAAGCTAAAAACAGACATCACTGTCCCAACTCAGGTGTGAGATGCCAGTGCAAAGCTGGAACAGGCTATTTAGAGAAGATGCAATGGATCTCTTTGGTAAATAAACAGCATGTGATAAAGCATCAAATACAAGCTGAAAGTCAACTCTACTGTTTATTTTATGTTGCCCTGGGAAATGGCAGGAAGTGCAAAAGAAAACATCTGAATTGCTATTTTGTCTATATAATATTTAAAAGTACTATTAGGTCATCAAGACCCACCAGGCTAAGCTCTCTTGGATCATTCAGAGATCACTCACTTGTGCGAAAGTTAACAGTCATGCAAATGCTGTAGTAAAACAATGTCTTTTTAATATTGCTTGCTGACTTTTAAGTATTTAATCATAATTTGGGGATGATTATTTTCTTAACATTGCCATTCAGAATTGGTAATTCTATGGAAGTTACTAGTAGGAGGTTTAAAAAGTAGGTTTTATGTGGAAGCCTAGTATATAGAAGTATTCGAAGTCCACCAGTTTCATTGAAGGGAACCAGAGCTGCCTTCTCCCCACCACAGGCACAATCATTTTGTCTCTATCCTTCCCCAAGGATGTCCATGTTTTCTGGGAAACCCTTAGGCCTCCAGACCACAGTTTGAAAAAAACTGGTTGTTATTGAGTTGAAAATATGGGAAGTATTTCTGAACCCTATCCTGCAGCCATACCGCTGCGGGGTCTGATCCTGTCAGATCTTGGAAGTTAAGCAAGGACAGGACTGGTTAGTATTTGGATGGGAGAATGCCTGGGAATACCAGGTACTATAGGCTTGGGAAAAAGACCCAGCAACCCACTCTCCCCCCACCCCTAAAAAATCAGCCATTGAAAGCCTTCTGAATAGCAGAGAAGCATTAATAATATTGTTTTGCCTGTTGTGTGTAGAGTCCCTATGGGTTGGACACAGATTCAATGCACTTAACAGCTTCCAAACACTAGCAGATATACTGTGATTTTTTGATGACCAGTAGACTTCATAAGAATGGAAGTAGTGGGGAAGGGATAACCCTTGTTAGAATTCAGAAATGTCCAAGTGCACATGATAAGCCCTACACGAGTTATTTGATTTAGGGCTTGAGGAGTGTCTTAAGTTAAAGTCACACTGAAGAAAGAAAGAACCAAGCTGAGAAGACCCTATGAAGGTTATTAGTGCATACAGGGCAGAGGTGAATGGAAGAATGAATGACTACAGTCAGAGGCAGACTGACTGTCAGTGTTCATTTTAGTGACAAAAATGGTTCCAAGTAATTATAAAGACAAAGAGGAATTCCTGAAGTAAACATGCAAATAACTGCCTGAAAGTAAGAAGATTTAGGAATGATGCTGATTGCTAATGGGGTCATCATCAATATAGGCTTTTTTTTTTTAAGCCAGAGAGTATATTGAAGAGAATGTTGTTATTATTGTTAAGTGCCATCGAGTCGGTGTCCAACTCATAGCGACTCTACCCACAACAGGCAAAACTGTATTGTTAGTGCTTCTCTGCTATTTATAGGGTTTTCAGCAGCTGATTATTTTGGGGGAGTGGTTTGCTGGGTCCTTCTCCCAAGCCTAAAGCACCTGATGTTCCCAGGCAAGTACTAACCAGGCCCAATCCTGCTTAGCTTCTAAGATCTGATGGGATCTGATGCCATGGTGGTATGGCTGCAGGCACTGAAGAGAATAAAGTATGTTTAATGGTAAATCTGGGGCTAGGGTTTAGCTCAGTTGAAGGAGCACTTACTCCACATGCTCTGAGGCCCTGGGTTCAATCCCCAGCATGGCAAAAATGGAAAAAGGACCTGGCAACCTACTCCCCAAATAGTCAGCTATTGAAAACTGTATAGATAGCAGAGGAGCACTGCCAGATACAGTGCCTTTTTTGTGTACATAGGGTCACTATGAGTTGGACTTGGCTCAGTAGCACAATGGTAAATCAAGTGCTGAAATAATCCCAGGAAAGCCCAAAAGGTTCATAGCAAGTGAGGGCAGGAGGAGTATCATGTAGATAGAAAGCATAAACATAGGTGGGCTGTGGTTGTTGTTGGTAATATTTATGCCAGTTGAAAAGGCTCACTATATCTGAATTAAATTTCATTTTGTTACAGATGTTTGGTCTAGCTTGTTGTTGTTGGGTGCCATCTAGTCAGGTCTGATTAATAGTGACACTATGTACAACACTATGAAACATTACCCAACACTGTGCCATGCACACAATCTTTTTTGTTTGAGCCCCTTGTTACAACCACTATGTTTCTTCTCATTTGGACCTCATTTGCCATATCAGCAAATGGAGGTCCCAGGGGCTTTACTCCATTCCTCCTGACTCTACTTTGAGGAGGCAACTCTCCCTCAGTCATCTTTTGAATGCCTTCCAACCTGGAGGGCTCATTTTCCGGCCCTATATTTGACAGTGCTTCTCTGCTCTTCATAGGGTTTTCAATGGCTAATTGTTTCAGGAGTGGGTTGGCAGGTCCTTCTCCCTAGTCTGTCCTAGGCTGGAAGTTCACCTGAAACCTGTCCACCATAGGTGGCCCTGGTATTATCTGAAATATTGGTGGCATAGCTTTCAGCACCACAGCAACACACAAGCCCTTACAGCAGAACAAGCTGACAGACACGTGGAGGTTGCTCTTGGCTAGGATGGTTTTTATATTACATTTCTGATGACACCTAACAACAACAAAAACACATTTCACTGTTTCTTCAGCATCATTCATGAATCAATTTGGTAAGCCTCAAATAGCATTTTTAATGAGATAGGATACATTATTAAATGCATCTCACACAGTGTTAATGTCATTTTCTAAGATTTTTCCCTTAGTTAAAAATATGCTTACATAACAATGTATTTATATGTTTATGTATGTTTGACATATGCATTATGCGTATGCTACATTCTAAGTCACAACATAAAAATTTTTTCTTACTGTTGACTCATATTCAAGGTAACTGTAAAAGCTAGTGCTTTAGATGACCTTCTGATAATGGTGTTAATGTGAAGAAAAAGGCATTTGCATACACTTCAATAGAAAATGTGGAATGGTACTCTCACTTTGGAAGACTATTTGCCAATAGGTACCAAAAGTCTCAGAATTCTCCAAATCTTCTGATCTTATAATTCTGCCACTCACATCATACTACATAGATAACTGCATCTCCATGTACAATGCAGCACTTTTCACAATAGCAAGGATATGGAATCAACCAAAGTGCCCATCAATAGAAAAATGGATAAAAAAATATATGGTACACATGCACAATGGAATACTACTCAGCAATCAAAAAAATGAAATAATGTCATTTGCAGCAAAATGGATAGAATTAGAGAAAATTATCTTAAGTGAATGAACACAAGCCCAAAAGAGAAATACCACATATTCTCACTCATATGTGGGAGCTGAATCAAATTTAAAAGAAGCAAAAAATCCTATACAGAAATTGGAACATAATAAAAAGCTCATGTAAACTTAGTGGAAAAGGGACAATTTAAGGAGTAGAAAAAAGGAGGGAGGGACCTAGCAAAAGGAAGCCATGATGGGAGAAGACAGGAGGGGGACAAGGGACAAGGAGGAGCAAGGAATGAGAGAGAGGTCAACCTCAAAGTAAACAGCCCAACTTTAATAGTTCAGGAAACCGTTATAATAATACCAACAATACCAAAGGATGGCAATAATGCAAATGGACCAGATTATTCATGTAATACTGCTGACAATGTAAAAAGATAGATCACTATAGAAAAAGGTTTGGACTTAAATCATAATTGGGATGCAAGGGTATAGAAAAATATTCGTACAAAAAGACATGCAAGTAGAATGGAAGTCATTAGTTGGGGGGAGAGGCGGGAGGAGGGGCACAAGAGGGTAAGGGTGAAGTTATCTGTGCAATGTACAATGAAATGCATACATGGAAATGTTACAATGAAATGCATGACAGAATGAAACACATTAAGTTGTACACTTAAAGTTTCCAATAAAAACGTAATAATAATTCTGCCACTCAAAATTAAGCCTAAAGAAGCATTTGATCAAGTCCTTAAGTACATGTTTCTCATAACACCATGAATAATACTGAAAATCATAAAACCTCTGAAGGATCAAATGATAGAATACTTTCAATACATTTTGTGACTGGTATACAATACACAACCAAAAGTTGCCAGTTATATATCACTAAGGAAAAGTAATTATGATAAGGTTACGGAATAAAACAAATGGCTCTACCCAATTTTGGTAGGGTTTTTAAAATGTGTCCATAAAAAAACTTCTGAAAGGAAATATATGCAAAACTGTAAAGTCAGTCATTCTTTAGGAGAGGGAAGAGAGGTGTCCTGGATGAGTTCTATTTTTTCCTGACTCTATTGTATCGAACGGGCTGGGATTTGGTTCAGTGGGTAGAGCGCTGCGCTGCAGTCTCTGAGGTCCTGAGTTCAATTCCCAGCACCACAAAAAATGGGAGAAGGGCCTGGCAATCCACTCCCAAGGCAATCCCGAAGCACTCAGCCATTGAAAACCCTATGAGGGTCACTATGAGTCGGATACTGACTCGACGGCACCTAACAACAACAACAACATTGTATCGAACATTCTGTTTATACATCTGGCGATGAACCTCTGATGTTCAGCCCAGACAATTTTTCTTTCTCCCCACTGCTGGGAGCTGAACCCAGGGCCTCGTGCATGCTAGGCAAGTGCTCTACCACCAATACCCACTTCTAGTCCCTTTTTTATTTTATATTGTGAGACAGGGTCTCACTAAGTTATAGATGCCGCCTCTGGCCTTGAATTTAGGATCCTCTTTCCCTGGCCTCTCAAGCTGCTGCAATTACAGGAGTGTGCCTTGGTGCCAGCCCAAACAACTTCTTACAAAAGTACTCTGAGATCTTTAAGGTACAAACCAAAGTTTGAAGCAGGAAATCAGAATTGCATATAACACAGACAAGAAGAAATTGAACCAACTAGAATAGGATATACTATTCAAGAAGGTAAGATTAGAGATTTGGTTGTTGTTGGGTGCAGTGGAGCTGGATTCAACTTATAGTAACCTTGATAGGGTTTTCAATGGCTGAAATATAAAGCCTTAAATTTTAAGACTTGCAATATGGCTTCAGTCTTTGTAAATAATGTGGAGTAAACAATTTCCTAAGAAGGAATTGCTGATGTTTTACCTGTTAGTACTTTCTAATTTCCACTGGATCTAATTTTAATATTCTGCAGAAACTAGTTCTGAAGGCCAGTGAGAGAGCCACATGGCAAAGTGAGAGCGGCAGTATATGGAATGAAAGGTGAAAAGTGAGGGTAGATAGTTATGCATTGAACTCCTCACAAAAATCCAGATATTTTACTGCAACTACTCTAGCTGGTGCTGGGATTTAGCTCAGTTGGTAGAGCACTGCTCTGCAGTCTCTGAGGTCCCAAGTTCGAGTTCCAGCACCACAAAAATGGGAGAAGGACATGACAATCCACTCTCGAGGCAATCCTGAAACAAGTAGCCATTGAAAACTCTGTAAAAGTCATTATGAGTCAGACATGACTTGATGGCATCTAATAACAAAAGCAACTTTAGTCCCTAACCTTCTACTTTGAGCTGACAAATATTGCTTTTATGTCCATACACATCAGTTTGAGTCCTAAGATTATAGCTCTACTTGATGCTTCATTTTATAGGGAAAAGGATCTTTAAAGATTCTTTCTCTGCAGTATTCCATGCTTCCATACTTGCCAGTGCAAATATGTAGACTTTTTCTGTATAACTGGAATTGACTAGTTCCACTGTCCCTTTTTCTACAGATCATGAAAGACTGCTCAATTCTGAATCTGTTCTCAGTCTCTACAAACTACTCAGTTTAGGATCATAGTAGAGTAATATTATAGTTCAAAATTTCCTCCATGTTTTAGGTTTCTTCTTTACACAGTTTCTAGGTGACTCTACAGTCCTCATGCTAGGAAGATATTAGTGCCAGCTGCTGCGGTTTTATTCCTTTTTTTTCCTGGCACACAAGTGACACATGCTCCTCCTGTGATGCAAACACTGCATTTAGGGTAACTGCTTCCACTTCCTTCCTCCTCCTTGGCTTTTAGAATCAACTGAAATTCCAACCAAATTTCCTAATGATAGTTGGAGTAATTGATCACCCCCTCAGACTTCCTCCACCTTCTAGTCCTGATCACCTGGTGGCAGGCATGAGAAAACTTCCTCTGGCCAGTTCACCTCACTCAGACCCAGAGGAACTCTGAGTCTCTTCAGACGACATGGGGCAGACAGAAACTCAGATGTGGAACGAAATATGCTATGTTTCCATTTTCAGCACACACACAGAGAGAGAGAGAGAGAGAGAGAGAGAGAGAGAGAGAGAGAGAGAGGAGAAAGATCTCAGGTGCGAGGACCACAGGAAAGGCAACCATTCCCCAAGATTTCAGACAGGAAGCATGAGTCCTCTCTCAGATCGCCAGACCTGATGAAAGTGCCGAGCAGCAAGCCAGGATACCATCTTCCCATTAATTACTACCTAATTTATTCCCACAGATTTAACCATAAAGCTAAGATTATGAGGCCCCCTATTTTTTAATTTTTCTGTCTTCTTTAACTCTCATTTGGAGGATGGGGTGAGAAATGGTGTGGTTTACAAACAACAAAAATATGACCTCCTGAATGGAGGCTAAGGTTCTCTGAGCCTTTATTCCAAGGACATTAATATCTCCAATTGTAAACATCACAGAAACCTGTAAGAGTGGTGGAAGCATGACTCTTGGCCGGAAAAAGGAAGTAGAAATACTTTCTTGTGATACTTAGTTTTTAAAGCATTTTCTGAAGGAGCTAGGAATGTGACACAACCCATGGATTACTTAGTGAATTAAGGACAAGCTGCCTGAGGAGAAAATAATGGGAAATTAGTCCTGAAAGACACCTTACATAAGTATGAGGGATAATCAAAAGATATGGTGAATGTTTAATCTTTTTGAAAAGTTATAGCAAAAGACACATTGTCATTAGTCCCCATGTAATTACTCTTCCTGGCTTAGAACACACCTTTGTTCTTGCCACTTTCTAAAGCAGTTCTGGAAGTCTTCTTTCATTTCTTTAATTGCACTGTCCTGGCTTCCTCAACGTCCTCAATGCATTCAACACATTAACTATCTATGGTCATTTTGACTTTAGGGAAGAGCCAGAAGTTGCACAGTAACAGATCCAGTGAATAAGGTGAATGAGGACACACCATAATGTTTGTATTTCACAGAAATTACTGCACCAGAAGCAATGAGTGACACAGAACATTGTCATGGTGGAAGAGGAAACTAAAAATACAAAAGAGGACTTCCAGAACTGCTTCAGAAAGTGGTAAGAATGATGGGATAAGTGAGTTCAAAGCTAGGGTCTGTGGTTTGAGGGGAACTAATGGTAATGTGCCTTTTACTTCAATGTGATGTCTCTACCTTCCAATACTTTAAAGGGGTCTTTTACAACAGTTTTCCCAATGCAATGCATCTTTTGCTTTATTGGCCATAGCTTCCATGGGTGTTGATTGTAGAACCAAGTAAAGCAAAATCTTGGACAACCACAATCTTTTCTCCCTTTATCATGAAGTTTCTTATAAATCCAGTTGTAAGAATTTTTGTTTTCTTGATGTTGAGAGGCAATCTATACTGAAGGCTGTGCTTTTTCAATACTCTTTTTTTGTGCCTCCAACTTAACTGATCCATTTTTCTCAGTCTCCTGTGCTGACTTTTCTTCAGCCCCTTTCTCTATTCTCACTTTCCCTAATAAACTATCTCAATGGTTTTGCTTTAAATCCTTTAAATATCACTTATACGCTAACGATTTCTGAATCCTGATGCCTCTTCTGTGGTACAGAAATCCTGTTTGTCATCTCTACTCAAATCTATAGTTGTTGTTGTTGTTGGGTGCCATTGATTCAGTGTCCAACTCATAGCAACTCTATGCACAACAGGCATAACAGTATTGTTAGTGCTTTTCTGCTATTCATAGGGTTTTCAATGGCTGATTGTTTATTAGAAGTGCGTTGCTGGATCCTTCTCCCAAGCCTACAGGACCTGGTGTTCCCAAGTACTAACCAGGCCTAACCCTGTTTAGCTTCAGAGATTTGACAGGATCAGACACCACAGCGGTATGGCTGCAGGCAACTCTATAGTAGGTACCTCAAATGTAATTTATTTAAATAGAACCCCCAATTTATTTTCCAGTAGTAGGAGGTTGAACTCAGGATCTAACACTTGTCAGGAAAGTACTCTACCACTGAGCCACATCTCCAGCTCTTTTTTATTTTTTTATTTTGAGAAGGGGACTAAGCTGCACAGGCTGCCTCTGGTCTCAAATTCATGATCCTCCTGCCTCTGCCTGAGTCACTAGGATTCCCATGGCACCAGGCTTGCAATCAAATATTTAACTGTACTTAGTAGGTTGTTTTATGATGATATGCTTTGGCTGGTCTCATACTATTGTGTGTCTATTCCAAGATTTAGCAAACAGAAACATTAGCAATCATTGAGATTAATGGGAGCCCAATATTTCACTTTGGAGAAGTTACAAACATGGAAGTGGAAAAGCCTAACCTGGAATTAAAAGTATTAGTTAAAAACTCATGGTGTTTGACACAGGGCATCTAAAGGAAGGAACCAGTGAGACAAAGGTAGCAGTAAAGCAGCAGCTGAAATGAGGTGATAAAGTGTACTGTCCTTTCCAGGATCTGTGAGGAGGAGAGGGAAGGACAAAGGCCTCTATTTGATGGAGTGGACAGGAAAGTGGGCCTTTTTATATGTATTTTACTAGTTTTTTAAATGTGGGATGGTTGTCAGCACATACAGTAGGAGCTAGAAAGCTGTGACGTTGAGTGTCAAGCATTTGAGAGACTGAGTTCAATCTGATAGGAGGAGTTGCAAAGAGACATCAGAAAGGGAGTTAGAGACCAAATATTGAAGAGCCTTGAACACCATATGTAAAAGTTTGGTATTATCCTAAAGAAAATAAAGACCCAACAAAGAGTTTTAAGCAGTGGTAAACTGATATGAGAGTTCTAATGTTTCTGTAATGTCTTTTGAATAGAGGCCTGGTGTGCTATCTAAATAAGTCAAATTTTCTTTCATTGAAACTTTCATTAATAAAACTGAGTTATTCTTTGTGCTATTCCAAGAAGTGAAGTCTCAAAAGTTCATTCCTACTGTATAATTTTTGCAAATGCCTTCAACTGAAAGCCACAAAATAAAGAGCCAGACCAGTGTTTATCCCTAAAAAAGTTTTAAATACTTCTCATAGAATACTTTTCACAAAAATAAAAAAAGTATGAAGACTAATGCCTCCATCAACAATTAGTGGATTAAAGGCGTAGGCCATGTTAAAAGAAAAAAAGTTAACAAAAATGTTTCCCCAGCTCCCAGGCAGCACTGAAGCCTCCTCCCTGCTGTGGGATGATCCCTCCTGCGTAAGCACAAAAGCCTGGGATGCTAACAGTTCATGGCCAAAAGTCAACTATGCCGCCTGCAAGTCTGGCACATAAGGCATATAGATCTTTAATAAAAAATACCACAGACAGTTGGCACTTTTGGCATGCCAAGAATGCAAGCAAGAATTCTCCATGATCCAACAGTGGCCAAAAGCTCTCATGAACATCTGATATTGAGAGGCTTGGTAAGGTCTATTGTTAATTCTCCATTTTTCTAGTCTAGCGCTGCACTACTCTTAAGTTAGAAGAGTTATTCAATCACATACAGAGACCTCACTTTATAGTAAGGGCATGCAAATGGGAAACTGAGTTTTTAATTAATGTGAAAGATTCAGACTCAAATATCCAACTAAGCAGTACTTTTTAAATGAATCATGTGTTGACTAGTATTCATTCAAACCCTTCAGGAACTACCCAGCCTCGCTCTACCCTTCTACACTTATCTACTATCATTCCCCCGTACAGGTTTTACTCATTTATCTCATTGTGTGTGTACTGATATGTGAGGTGCTGAGAATTCCCAATGGAGGAGATATGCTTCCTGCTTTCAAGGTAACACAATAGCCCCACAGAAAGACAGTCATCTTGCTCTTCCCTGAGTAAGGTATTGTTCAAATGTATCTCCCTAGCACTGTTTTAGTGTCTGCCAAAATTCTGTGCTAACCACCTTAGGAACTTTACAAAGTTAGAGATACCTCCTCATTCTAGGCAGAGCGTTATTTTAATCACAATGAGATGGAAACTCAGGAAAATTAAATCCACCAGAAGGGCTGTCCTTTTATACCTAACAAGATGCAGTACAAAGCAGTACCCAGATAATTACCAGCTCTGCCCCTGCTCTGAACTTAAAGGTGTGTCTCTTCTCCATCTGAGCAATCCAAGACTCTAAGGGCTTCCATGCAATACACAGTCAATGTCATGGCTATGTCCAGGTGACATTAAAAGATGAGGAAGTGCTACATCCTCTTTTATTACCTCCTGAGCCTCAAACTGTGCTATTGTAATCACAACTCTTTTACTTCTTTTAAGTCTCTTTAACTTGTTCTAGAAACATTAAGCAGCACACAAAGTTCTAGTTGCTTCCCATGAAGAGAAGAAGAATAATTATATGCTAAATGTCAGAAACTCTGACTGACAACCTTTCCTAACAACTGTGAAGCACAATGCTGGGTGCATAGAGAGTTTACCATATGTACTTTGTGTGTATGTGGATGCATAAAATCCATGACAAGAGTGACCTGGAAACCCCAGAAGCACATGGCCTGGAAATAGTTAGGCATGGTTTTGCTCTTTCTTTGCTATTAATGGCTCAAATGACTGAGAAAATCCAATCAGTCTTTGTGGTTTTGTTTTCCTCATCTACAAATTAGAAACTTGGCTTAATTTCCAAGACTCTTTCCAACTCTAAAAAAATTAATCATTTTATACACTTAAACCATACCTCCCACCCCATTTGCCTTTCTTCTGAATTAAAAATCTGTTTTTTTAGTCTGACCATCATAAGTTCCATGAGAGTATATTAAGTCCCCATTTCTAGTATACAATAGACAGCCATAATTTCATCTTTCTAACAAAAGATAATAATGTTAGTCCTACATGTGAGTTTCCATGGAAACATTTTTCTCTGGTCCAGATTTTCAAACTTCTAAGTGGAACTGCATTTTTTTTCAATACCTATAAGATCAAATTATCCACGTGGACAGAAAGGAAATATGAACAAGGTAACATTCACAATTGTGAACTTCATACATCATCCCTGGGTTCAGACAAAAAGTTTTATGGGGTTCCCATTAACCATGAATAAGTTTTCATTTTATCCTGCATCAGTTATAGATATCATTATGCAAAGGCTATTCTTGTCTTGATACTCAAGCAGACTCCTATGGGAACATTGCTTTCTGGCCTCCTGCCTAGCCATAAGGCAGTCTAAGATTCTCTAAGTAGCTGGTAGAGTCAGGTCACTGTATGTCCTGCAAACCCAACTTCTCAAGCCCAGTCTCATGTCTAGATTTGGACAGAGGTAGTAAGAAGTCTCTATAACAGCTGTCCCCTATCTTCATTGCAGGAATCTGTTCTATGGAAAACAGTTTTCCCACGGATCCCGGTTGCGGGGCAAGGATGGTTTCAGGATGATTCAAGTGATAGGGAGCAGCTGTAAATACCGATGAAGCATTGCTCCCTTTCCTGCCTGTCATCTCCTGCTGTGTGGCCTTATTCCTAACAGGTAATGGGTCAATATCAGTCTGTGGCATGGGGGTTGGGGATCCTCTACTCCATAACTTTATCATATTTACCAAGCAGGAAGTCCTGGGCATTGGCCTAGGAAAACTGATAAATTACTTTTATTTGTTTTCCCTGGATCTGTTTTGTAACTATTAGCACTCAGAGCAGAAGATAGGTGATTAGTTGGTACCCCAGAATAATAATCAGTCTAGAAGGCCAGTTCTACACAGGTTCAATCTCACCAAAATATTTTCTTCATGACTCCACAGGCAATAAGAAACAGAGTCAAGGTGAAGACCTGGATTCTTAGGTCTAACTCTTCCTTTCCATAAACACACACATGAAATCTGTACTTGAGAAGGCAGGACAGAGTCTAGAACACCAGGTCAATCTCACCAGTCTTCTGGTCTCTGCCTCTCTCTCTCAAAATCTTGTAAGTGCAGGATTCTACTAAAGGGAAAACAGAAGGATTATGGGAAGGCAAATAGTTAACAGCCATATAAACTGGAAAATAAATTAAACCACAACAAAACATTCCAATAATGGAGATCCTTAGCAAAAAAGATGAAACATCACCAGAAATGCAGTGCAAGAGCTATGTGGTCAAGTCAAAGGGCTCTAGAAAGGATATACAATTTGAGTGAGAACTTCAAACTCTTTGGGATCCAGATACATTACACAAAATATTCCAAGCTGCTATCCAGCCAAAATATCACTCAGAATGGCTCTTTCCTCATATAGCATGAGAAGCCACCAGGTGTCAGTGGAAGCCAGAAAATAAAAGCAGGTCTTTTGGGGGTTTGAAAATAGCTTGTCTAAACTCACATGAGGAGATATTCTGTACATATTTAAGATTTTAAAAATAAATGTAATCTCAAATGCAGAAATTCACAAATGTCAAAAAACATGTTAATGAACATGACAAACTCCTAATTTTTTCATGATGTCGAACATCTGTTTTAGTTAGCCAATGCCATGTCTGGGAGAAAGAAACAAAAGTTTCCATTGGTTAGATTTGCAGCAAGCAGTATAATTATTTGAATAAGCTCCTTAGTTACATTCCTATCCAGGGCTATCATGGACATTAAGTGAAATGGGCAGCTGTCTGAGGATCACAGGCATTGGTTAACTCCAAGGAATTTAAACTGGCTCTTATACACTCCGCATGTTAACAACTGCTTTAGATTTTTAATGGGATGTTTAGAGAAAGTTCAGTCTATTTAGGGAATTACCACTGCCACGAAGAATCAAGTAAAAATAATCAACTCCCTCTTCACCACGTAGAACTTGAATTTACCATCCTTAGAACAGACACTTCCTATACAGCAATTTCTTCTCTTTCTTGTTTAGAGAACAATAGGGTTTTGCGGGAGCTTCATCTGCTTTCTAATTAGCCTTATTCCTAATGATTAGCTACCTCTCTTTGTCTCAAAAGAAAATTATTCTTGAGAAAATAAAAACCAGCAGTTATATACCACTTTATACTTATACAACAACACATGTACTTACGTTATTTGACATTAATGCAATCTTGTTAAAAATAATATCACCTCCATTTTATAAATGGGAATTAAGCTCATCACACATTGGGTTAACTTCTTGGCCTTAACTTCTTGGCCTCAAATTTCCATCTATAATTTATTGACTCAGTTCCAAAACCAAATACAAATAGAGGTATGTACCATTAGAAATGTTTTCAGTACACAACCAGTACACAAAGATAGAATAAAAGGACAAGCAGAAAGGTAGCTATACCCAGTAGGGAAAAAAAAAGTTGTAACATTCAAACTGTCAAGTAAAGCAAATTTTTCTCACATTGTAGCTAAGGGGATTAAATTTGTCATGAGGTTATAGCGCTATAAACAAAACAGAAAACTGATATTTTTTCTACATATCCTTTGGCAGGAGTAGAGTGGTTTGTGAGCCAAATTCACTTAGTGTTTATTTATAAGGCTTAAATTCATATTTCTCAATTTTTATAAAGAAACTAGAAGCAAAAATTAAAAATTATGGAGATTTGAGAAGGAACCCCAGTAAAACACTTACTCACCTGAGTTCTGAACTGAGAAAAAACAGAGAAATTGGGCAGATGGGGATATAAATGTCAAGGTTATCACTCAAGAGTTCATGGAGAACATGGCTTAACTGGGTTCCTAAATAATGAATTCTTAATACTCACTCTTGGGCTAGGGGGTTATAGCTCTGTTGGTAGAGTGCTTGTTCCACATGCTCTAAGGTCCTGATTTTTATCCCCAGCACCACAAAAATGGAAGAAGGACCCAGCACCCCACTCCCAAAGCAATCATCTATTGAAAACCCTATGACTAGCAGAGAAGTGTTTCATTGTGTTATCCATAAGGTCACTATGAGTCAGACCCGACCCAACAGCACCTAACAACAATAGATATTCACTCAGAAGCAGAACTCAAGACAAAGACTGGACTGTGAAAAAATCAGATGAGAATTAATCCAAGTAGAAGAATAGAAGAGTGCAAAGGGAAAGGGAAGAGAGCCAACAAAGACAATGTCCTGAAGCCAGTCCTCTCCCTATGCAGCCCAGTCCCACTGGGAAAGTCCAAGAGTAAGCACAGAACTTACCTTTGAGAGGAATCTCAGCTTAATATCCAGTAAGTGGGGATATTTACTCACAGAGTCCCAGGGTGGTGTTGTTTGAGGGCTGCTTCTGGGGAAATAAAAGCTCAACTTTATCAACTCATTGACCTCCAGCTTGCTTTATGTTGTTGTTAGGTGCCGTAGACATAGCAACCCTATATACAACAGGTGAATCACTATTGCCAGTGCTTCTCTGCTATTCATAGGGTTTGCAATGGCGGATTGATTTTTGGGAGGGGGGTTGCCAAGTCCGTCTCCCAAGCCTACAGCACCTGGTGTTCCCAGGAGGTCTCCCATCCAAATAGTAACCAAGGCCAACCCTGCTGAGCTTCCAAGATTGGACGGGATGGGATTCCACAGTGCTATGGCAGCAGGGTGCTTTATGTAAGGGTCAAAAATTTCCCCATGGCCGGAAGAAAAATATGCAGGAGAGAAAGTGCAGGTGTTTGTAATAAGTAATGTTCTGCATCTACAGATGAATGCTGGGGAGAGAGGGATGGGGCACCACAGCATTTGCTAATGCCCATTAAATAACAAACAGCACCAGCCAGCCTCGGGTGCCCCCCTCAGAGCAGGCACTTAGCTCTAAACTTACCACATGGCCAAGGGTAGAGCAGACCTTAGGCTTTCTTGAGTGAAAGACACAGCAACTGAACCCTGTATGCTCAGTTCCTCACCCAAAATCAGATGAGAACAAATGAAGGGGCAAAGGGGACCTGGAGTACACTCTGCTGGAACTAGGGAAAATGCGAGTTCTGAGTGAGAACCACAACAGGTGAGAAGAATTAAGAAAATCACCCAGAATGTCTTTACACACCTTTTTTTACCTCTTGTTACTTACCAAAAATGGTTATCTTGGCCACTTTTTTTTTCTGGTTTAACTTAGGTTTCACTATGTAGTTTGCACATTTCTACAGAAAGAACAGCATGGACAATTTAAGCTGTAGAGATCCAAAATGCATACGTTGAACAGAGAGTGATTTGGCATAAAAGTTATTTTCAGTCATTTTTATATATCCCCTAAGGAAAAAAGCAAAATCATAACCCAGCTATTAGGTAAGTAAAATCAGCCTAGTTTGAAATAGTTTGCAACTCCCAGATATCAGGTAAATTGGCTCAAGAAGGTGAGAAGTGAGTGGGCAAAAATAAATAGTATGAAAAGCAAAACAGCTTGCTTTACAACCTGTCAGGAAAAAAAATGTTTTATAGGGTTCTAGCATATTTGTATTAGGACTAAATACATCTGCATGTAGCAAGCCAACACAAGCCATCCAAAGTATTTGTTTTATAGGAGAGGGAAGGCTTTCTGACATAAAACAGTATTTGGCAGCTGTGTGTGTATATATATATAATGTGTGTCTTTATATGTGTAAACCCTTGGCATGGGGTAGAGATTACATAACAGCCTTTGGTAATCTTCAATTCTGTAGAAATGTGAGACAATCAGTAGAGACCTAGAAAATTCCCATACCAAAGCAACTTTGTACTGTGTGGGACAATGGACCACTTTGTGGGCCAAAGAGAATTTCTTCATTTATTCTTTCTTTTGGTTTGTTCATTCAGCATTGACTCCCTGCCAACTTCACAGATGGAAGATTGAGGGAAAAACAGAAAGAGGTTGTATAGTTACCTATTGACACATAATGAATTAACCTATCATATGTTAGGTTGTCAGGTGCTGTTGAGTTGGGTCCAACTCACAGCCACCCTAGTTACAACAGAACAAAAGAGGAACTATATCTGACAGTGTTTCTCTGTTATCCATAGGGTTTTCAATGACTGATTGCTTCGGGAGTGGGCTGCCAGGTCCTGCTTCCAATTTTGTGATGCTGGGGATCGAACCCAGGGCCTCAGAGTGCCTGGAGCAAGCACTCTGGCAACTGAGCTAAACCCCAACCCCAACCTATAATGTATCAGCTTAATATACAAAAGTTTACCATCTCACAGTGTTTTTCAAGGTCATAAATCTGAGTGGGATAGCTGGAAGGGTCTGACTCTGGTCTATCATAAGGTCACAGTTGAGACATAGGCTACAGCTGCAGCCACCTAAAGACCTCCCCAGAGGATCCACCTCCAAAGTCCCTCCCAGGGCTGCTGGCCATGGTCCTCAGTTACTCCCCACATGGGCCTCTTCCTAGGACTACTTACAGCACGGAACCTGGGCCCCTAGGCATGTGTGAAATAGAGAGAGAGCACAAGAGAAGAGGAGCCGATGGTTTTTTTTCTCTTAGTGTACTTCATCCATTCTGCATCTCAACATGGCTTGTTTTGGCTGTGAATCCCACTGGTAATCTCTGGGCCCACACAGATAAAAAGGAGGGAAACCCATCAGCTTCTGACCTACCAATCAGTTCCAAGCAGACAATTCAATTTGAACTCTGGAGGTCATTATTACAAACCTCCACAGCATAAGCAACACTTACCACGGTGACTCATAGAATTCCACCATGGGGAATTCTAGGCTTCATGGTACTAAAGACAAATTTTGTTTGTTATGGCCACTGACCTAAATTACTGGTTTTACCATGACCAAAGAATTTGGGGTTTTGTCCATGCTAACATGAAGGCTTTTAAAAATTAAGTATGATTTTGTGGTGGTTGTAAAACAGCCACAAATTCTTTGGCATTTTTTACAGCAAAAGTACAGTCTAATCCCTCTTCTTTTAAATATGGATGAAGCTGACTAATGCCTTCCTAAAAAATAGAACTTAGTGGAGTGATTTCCATGGCCAGGTCATATAAAACATGACTCTTACATGGCTCACTTTATTCTTTCTTTTCTCTCTTTCTTTCTTTCTTTCTTTCTTTCTTTCTTTCTTTCTCTCTTTCTTTCTTCCTTTCTTTTCTTTCTTTCTTTCTGTACTAGGGAGTTGAACCCAGGGCCTCATGCATGCTAGGCAAGTGCTCTACAACTGAGCTGCATTGGTGAATCCTTTTTTATTTTTAATTTTGAGACAGAGTCTTGCTAAGTTGCACAGCCTGCCTTGGGCCCCAAACTGGAGATCCTCCTGCCTCAGCCTCCAGAATCCCTGGGATTACAGGCATGTACCACAGTGCCTAACCCCACCTGGCTATCTCTTGAGACATATGTATTTGTAGCCTTGAATGACCACGTACAAGTCTGGCTACCCTGAAGTCACCATGCTAGAGAGAGCACTTGGAGAGGCCAAACACATCCAAAAAAGATACTGGAGGAGGCCCTGGTAGGGGGAGCCTGTGGCCCATAGCTGATGTGAGTGTGAATGCCTTTGCAAAGACTCAGCCCCAGCCACTATGGGACTGCAGTCTCTCGAGGGACCCAGGAGAGCAGCCATTCTGATCGCAACTAATCCTCAGGACTATCACACATAACAATAAAGATCATTATCTTTTTAAGCCAAGAAGAGTGGTTTGTTACACAATAATAGATAAACCAAACAGTACTCATCAAAAGTAAAAACACCTTCAACCAAAACAAACCAGAAAAGTGGATTAAGAGAAATTGTTTATTTGTCTCTAACAGGCTTCAATTTGTTGTTGCTGGATTGTGGTGACAGTGAAAACCAATGTTTGATTTTCACTTTTTCTCTGCCTTTTATATGCAAAGGACTCTTATGGTACTTTCTCTCAAGCAAAAAAAAAAAAAAAAAAAAAACAAAAACCTCAGCTCTTGTCAAATCTTTCCCATTCCAAAACAAGTAAACCTCCTGTCTAGACCTATTTTTTAAACGATTCTAGTGGTCATCACCTTCAGAGATGACTATTTTGAAAGTGAAACCTATCAAATAACTGTGAAGTGATGGTATTTTCCTGGAAGATGGCAACATCAGAAGGATATTCTTTGAACACAGCCTTAATATAAATAGTACTGGTCTCTTTTGTTGTTGTTTAAAGCAACTTATTAAAAAGTATTGATGGTGTTTTGCTTACTGAAAGACACTCAATGCAGGAAAATCTAATTTGGAATATACTAGATGTACAGACACAGAGGAGCCCCCAGGAATATAAAACACAAGAGGGGAGGGGTCAAGAAGAAAGGGGAATCAGAGAAAACAAAATATCATGCATGTTGCCTTTATGGCAAAATTGGGATGTACACATATAGATAGATATACTTACAAAAAAGATATGCAAGTAGAAAGGAGACCATTGGTGGGGAGAGAAGGATAGGGGAGGAGGGTTATGAGACAGTAAGGGGGATGTTGACATAAGCAATGCACAATGAAATGCGTGTATGGAAATGTCATAACGTGACCCATTAAATTGTATATTAAAAGTTGCTAATAAAAAATTAAAAATTAAAAATATCATCATCATAATAATAACAAAACAGTATATGCAAATGAGACTAGCCCCCAGGACCCTGTAACCAGAAAGTCCTGGAGAAGAAGCAACCAACAAATAGAAGCAGTCAGATTGAGGATGATGTCAAACACCCGAGCTCCTAACTTAAAGTAGCATCAACTATTTCTCCTAAATTCATGTACTTCTCTTACACAGGAATGAGTAGTATCCCACATGGCAGATCTGGACTAAGTAGCTGGTCCTTCTCTCTACAGGTGTAGAAAGTCAGAAAGAGCTTTACCTGAATATTCATTTTGCTCTGTAGGACTCAGAGGTCTCTATGGCAGATTTTGAACATTTACATACTGGCCTTTAACTGTGGTCTAGCTCTACCATTGATGCCAAACGCAATATACAAGGTGGCCATGAGTCTTTTGAGGGTTCAAAGTTACTATGCAGGTCAACTATGGTTCCTTACACAAATTCAAAAAGCTTACTTGACCTGACGCTATCTTTATTTCCTAGAAGCATTATGGTTATGCTTTTACATGTCATATTAAATTAGATAAATAGCAGATGGGTTGGGAGAAAATGCATGTGTTCCCCACAAATGCAGTTCACATGACTGTGGCCTTCATCTGCATGCTTCCTGATGAGAATCCCTCCAGCAGTCTGGCAGCACATTAGAATCACCTGTGTTTTTTAACAAAAACACAGATGCCAAGCCTGCCCCAACCAATTGTATCAACAGAACTAAAGGAAGGGCCTAGACACTGATATGTTTAAAAACCCCTTTATCATTCTAATGTGTAACAAGGAAATTTCCACTTCATATTGTTTTTCTGAATAATAAATCCTCCTGTCTTTTCAGAATAATGCCTTTCAATGCTTTCTGATACTTTATGGCTATCCATTCCCATAGTCCATCTTTGTTGCTATAATTAATACTAAAAATGGCCCTAAGTCTTTGTTGAAAGGGCATTTACCAGTCAGAAACATTGGAGACTGTTAGAAAAAGAAGAGCTCTGAGGAGAAATTATCCATCTTGAAAGTGAGGATTCTGAATGTAACATTTTCCTGACTCTACTCCTTTTCCTTAAGGACTTGGCAATGGCTTCCAAGGATCTATGCAACCCACATAAAACTGGGTGCCCTCTGAACCAGAGTCAGCATAGTATCCCACCAGCAAGGCAGCACAAATATATATCCCCAAAGCCTTGACAGCTCATGTCTTATATTTCTTAGAAAGTGATAGAAAAAACAAGTAGCAAAATAGAGTTAATACTGTCTCCTAAAAATTGTTCATCACAATATAACAAATGCCTCTAAGAACACCTCTCTGTTCTTTCAAAGACACTCTGTCCCTTAACAATTTCACCTACTGAGGATTATTTTCTCTCTCCTTTCAAATCCATCCATTCTTAATATAAATAGCATTTTGCCCCTTTTAATATTTTATTAGTCATCAACATCTTTTATTCTTCATACTCAGCATCCATAATTTTTTGCTTCCCAGCTTTGTTAAAATATAACTGACAAATAAAAATATATTTACTGTGTACAGTGTGGTATTTTGACATATGTATATACTGTCAGGCTAATTAACATATCCATTACACACATACTTATTTTTGTAGTGATAACATTTAAAATCTATTCTCTTTGTAATTTCCAAGTATATAATGTATAATTATTATCTATAATCACTGTGCTGTGCAATAGATTTCCAGACCTTATTCAACCTAACTTAAACTTTGTACTCATAGACTAACACCCTCCACTTCTTATTTCAATAATAATCATTTCTTATTGTAGTAATGAAGGCACTTCTCCTAGAAGCAACCCCCACATCCTGCTTCTTTGAAAGTGTTTCTGGTGTAGCTGACCAAACCCACTTGTAGGACTGAGTGCTGCCCACCCCTTCCCAATCATCTGCAACCCATGATGATGTGTTTAGGATGAGCACATTCTCAACCAGGCTAATCAGGGACAATGGAACAATGGCAAGACTGTTTATGCCACTAGACAAAGTTTCTCTTTCTTCTGAAGCTATCAGTCTTAGAAACATATAAGTCAATAATGGCCAAACGTGACTATAGGAAGTCTGAGAAAGAAGCCAAGAACAAGGAAATAGAATTTACGGGTGGAAGGAAAGGGCATCTGGATGTGATAATGTCACTCATGTACATTAATCTTAAACTTACCAAGCTTTTGATGGAATCCAGATGTACATTAAGAAAAATTACCCTGTGTTACACATTTAGAAGTCATTGTGCTATTTTAATGAAGATTGAGTTAGGTTTCTATCACTTGAATGGAAAGTTATGACTAATACAGAAACTACTACTTGGAAAGAGGATATCATAAATAAGAGTCCATATAATGTGGGATTGACTAATCTGTAACGTAGTAGATGAAAATAATGATATTTCAATCTTTACTAAGCTAAGAAGCTGAAAATGTTTCTTACAAGGTGGTTAACCTGTCAGCTATCATACCTGGGCATATACTGAGAGTGCTAAACACTGTGTACACATTTTAAGAGATGTTATCTATGTATTACTTTTCAAAGTTGAATTGAATTACAGTAGCAATATGTAGTATGACATTCTGTATTATATTTTTACTATCACATCATAACAAGTAAAGGACATATCCTTAAAACCAAAAAATTGAAACATTTAATCCCAAGATATGTATACATTTTTTGGCACCCTCTGTATTTAATGTGCCTAACAAGTCTGCAATATTAGGAAACTTTTCAGAAAAACCCTAGAACGTGGAAATATATTGGTTACTCCTTGAAACTTTCACTGAAATCCAGCAAGAAAACACACTTCATTTGCAAAGAGCTTCTATGCACTCTAGCCCATCTGGAAATGGGGGGAAGACAATAGCTGGGTGCTATAGTACATGCCTGTAATCCCAGAAGCTGTGAGCCTGAGCAGGAAGATTCCAAGTTCAAGGACAGACACATCCTGTTCAACTTAGTGAGACCCCATCTCCAAATGAAAATAAAAAGGAGGGCTGAGTGTGGAGCTCAGGGATAGAGCTCTTGCCCAACATGTAGGAGTACCTGGGCTCAACCTCCCAGTACTGGATGGGAAATAAAAAGAGAGAAGGAAGACAATAACATTTTTCTAAGGAAGACTGCTCTATCTACAAGTATTTAAGATGTTTTAGAGTTTATCTTTTTACTTGCAAGGGTAGAGATACTAAATTCTCTGCCCCAGGCTAAAATTAAAAGTCAGGTTAAAAGTGGAGCAAAAGATAAGATAAAGAACTGGAAGGATATATCAACCCCTTTCACCTTATGGCTTCTTCTAAGAGCCCTAATCTGTTAAATCCCCATCTACAAAGGAAACAGAAAATCAACCCAAAGAAAAGAGCCAGTGATTGGACTACAGGTTGGGGACAAGAAAAAGATGAAATCAGACTTTTGAACTCAGTTGAGATAGAGGCCAAAGGAGAAAGTGGTAAGCTATTAACCCAATCACTGGTCAGATATGCAAAGCTCTGTCCAGGAGCCAGAATCTAAATCCTGGGGCACTGATTTGACAAGAAAAATAGCTTTATCAGTGTTAAAACAAACACCATAAATAGATCATGAACTACTAAGCTTTTTTTAAAGGAATTGAGTTTTCAGAGAATCTTGAGTGGAGTTTTCCTTTTTCAGTTAGCCATATGTCTTAGGAAGAGGTCCATACCAGTGCCTACTGGCTTAAC
>VMDO01011177.1:54883-68330 GCA_007922755.1 Pedetes capensis
CTTTTTTTTTTTTTTTTTTTTTTTTTTTTTTTTTTTTTTTTTGAGACAGGGTCTCACTAAGTTATGCAGACTGCCTCTGGTCTCAAACTTGTGATCCTCCTGCCTCTGCCTCCCTAGCTTCTGGGATTACAGGCATGTGCCACTGCGCCTGTCTTCATAATTTTTTTTATAACTCAGACCTGGTACTATGAAAAGGATAACACATCCTAACTAATAACTTCTAGAACTTTTAGAAAATCAAGCAACCATTTGTTTAATAAATGAATTGATGGCTCTCATTATTACCATGAATGTCATGCTTCATTCTCAGATCTAAGTGTCTCAGAAAATATCCTCCATAATGGAGACACAAAATGCCCCTGGGCAAGGAATCCATGTCCTGGCCTTTTGTGACACTGAAGCAGACCACCCCACAGTCTCCACACCTAGACTCTATCTTCTAGTTGGTTTTGTCAAAGCTCCATGGTCTCCTAATATGCCAGCAGCATGTTTGTTTTTCATTTTCTTATGGCTTATTAAAGCCACAGATGTGGGTGGGTGGCAGGAACTCAGCACTTTCCTTCCTCAGCGATAAGTACTGCCATCAACTTTGCACATATGGCTCCTATTAAAGTAAATGGAAGGCACGTGTCTAATTTGGAGGGCAAAACTGGCAAAACTGAAACAGCTGCAGCTATTGACCCTCTGTTTTGAATGGGTGCTGTATGAGGTGAATAGTTCGGTCCCTTTTTCTAACCTGGTTATATGACTTCCTCGTTGTATAATGGTCATTTCTTTCTACCTCTGTTCACATAGCCTAGTGATTTTCTCCATGCTTTTCTTGGTTTAGTATTCATTTCTCCATGCTTTCCTTGGTTTAGTATTCATTTCTTCCTATCTCATTATGAAAGAAAAAATCCAGGAAAGCCATTTCACATCAAGTCTATAAATACCCATAACAAACAATAACCTTCCAGTGCCAGCAGAAACTTATTGGAATATTTTAGAGAGGACTCAAATATCTAATTGGGGCACAAAACTAAAGATAAGTTTCCTTTTGCCCTCAATTTCTGTGATTCGTGGGCTAATTTGGTGAATATTTTTGCACACCTTAACATGCCAGTTACTGGTAGAAACAAAGACAATTCCCGTTCCTAAGGATTTCACACCTGCAGCCGTAGCCCTGTGACTTCCAATCCCATCAGATCTCAGAAACTAAGCAGGTCGGGCCTGGCTAGTACTTGAGTGGGAGACTGCCTGGGAACAGCAGATACTGTAGGCTTGGGAGACAGACCTGGCAACCCTCTCCCAAAAACCAACAGTTGATGAAAACCTTATGAATACCAGAGAAGCACTGACAATGGTGTTTCGCCTGTTGGATGTAGGGTCCCTATGAGTTGGACACCGACTCCACAGCACCTAACAACAACAATAAGGATTTCACAATCTAGGGAGGACAATCATGAAAACTCTCTCCTATATAAAACCATTGGCTAGGATTTACCTCAGTTGGTAGAGCTCCGCTCTGCAGTCTCTGAGATCCCAAGTTCAATTCCCAGCACCGCAAAAATGGGAGAAGGATGTGGCAACCCACTCCCAAGGCAATCCCAAATAATCAGTCATTGAAAACCCTATAAGGGTCGCTATGAGTCGGACTTGACTTGATGGCACCTAACAACAACAACAATATAAAACCATGAAAGACAAGAACCTGTGCTATTTATTATCATGTTGTCAGTACTCAAGAAATATTTGTTATATGAATAAGATATGAATTGCAATGTATATGAAAAAGCCAACTAGAGACAGTAGAAATATGTTCAAAGAATAATTCAGACTTGAACACAAAATTATAGACCATCACCATAGAAAATAAAGAGAAAATACCAAAATGGATGCAATTGACAAGCAAGAATGTATGAAATCTAGCAAGTGTTAGAGAAGCTGACTTGTAAGACAGGGGTCCCCAAACATCAGGCTACGGACCAGTACCATTTGTATTTACATCTGTATTCACTGCAGCTCCCCATTGCTTGCATTACTGCCTGAGCTCCAACTCCTTTCAGATCACCCCAGTCCATGGAAAAATTCCCACGAAACAGGTCTCTGGTGCCAGAAAGGCTGGGGACTGCTTCTCTATGAGACAGACACAGGATAAGGGGCCACTAAAATGCAGTCATAGATGTAAGATGAGAATCTGTAAAGTGCCTATTTAATTTAAAAGAATCTGAAACAACAACAACAACAAAAAGACCAAAATTTCAGAAAAGTAGACTAGAAAAAAACTTAAAAAAATAATAATAATAAGCCTGAAGCAGTAAGACTTTCCATTGCCTATCTTTGTGGATACATCTACAGCCATGCTACCCTGGCCTCCAATCTCATCAGATCTCAGAAGCTAAGCAGTGTCCGGCTTGGTTAGTACTTGGATAGGGGACTGCCTAGGAATACTGGGTGCTGTAGGCTTAGAAGAAAACCTGGCAGCCCACTACCAAAACAAACAGCCATCAAAAACCCTATGAATAGCAGAGAAGCACTAACAATAGTTCCAGGGTAGTGTTTCATCTATTATACATAAGGTCACTATGAGCTGAAGCCAACTCCATAGCACCTGACAACAACAATTTTTGTAGATATAAGGTTCCCTTGCATCCTTCTACAAAATTCAACAAATATTAACCCATGCAAGAGATATTCTTCAAGTTGGACAAAAATTATTGTTTTTTTGTTTTTGTTTTTGTTTTTGTTTTTTGCAGTACTGGGAGTTGAAGCCAGGGCCTTGCGCTTGCATGCTTTGCAAGTACTGGACCTGAGCTGTACCCCCAGCCCATTTTTTTTACTTTTTGAAACAGGGTCTCTAAATTATACAGGCTGCCTCTGGTCTCGAACTTTCGATCCTCTTGCCTCCACCTCCTGAGCCACTGGGATTACAGGCATGGGCCACCGCACCCAGCAAAAACTATTGCATTGTTAAAATATTGTTGTTGTGAAGTGCCTTCAAGTTGTGTCCAGCTCATAGCGACCCTCATAGAGTGTTAAATGGCTGACCGTCTGGGGAGTGAGCTGCCTTGTTGTTTTCCCATTTTTGTGATGCTGAGGATCAAACCCAGGGCCTCCGAGACCCCAGAGTGGTACTCTACCAACTGAGGTAAACTAGTCTTTCCTAATCCCAAAGAAAAAAAGTTATTTAAAGATGATGTATTCTCAGTTTCAGGTGTGTTTCTCATATATTTGTATCACATTTTTGGCATCCATTTGGCACTTCTGCTATCAAGTGCTAGAGGCTAAGAAAATGAGAGAATAAAAAGTAGTAAATATTCAAGAAGAAAACCTAGGAAGATGTTAACCATGCTGGTTTAGTGACTTTATTTCATGGCCAGATATGCTCAAAATGGTGATCTTATGTTATAAACTTCAAGTATGTTCTTAGGTCATGTAATAAAATTAACTAGTACATTTTTCATGTTGTGTTGAAAAGCACCATAAAATCTGGCTATCTCCTGAACAAATGTGAGCGCTATTGGTCTAACACATTAATTGTCACCAATTAAGCAAGCAAACTTCTAATTTGACATTTATATACATTTTCGTGATACCAACCAGAGAAATAATGGTGCTACAGTATCATGAAACTGAAGAAGTGTACTATTTACCATTTATATTTCTTGTTAGAAGTCTTGAGTTCAATGTAGAATTCATCCTCTAGTAAGAATGCCGCTCTCTCTTTTGGGGCTAGAGGAAGAAGATTATTACCAAGGACATACATTAAGATAGGGTTGAAAGTAAAACAGTTGGGAGAGATTGGAAAGGCCATATACTTAAAGAGAAGAACAGAAATTTTAGTATTACTATACACTATTTTGATTCCTATTAATATTCTCAAAGCACCACAAGTATTTGGTTTTTTTCTAGATTCTTTTTATGGGTCTGGAATATGTTTTTTGAACGATAAAGTAATACTTAAACCAAAGGATTTCTGCTTATTGGCAAAAAGTGTAAATTACTTACTGTTATTTGGACACCATCATGACTGAAAGGATATGTTATCTAAGACCTTCAAGAAGATAGAACTAAGAGGAAGATATTTGAATACTATTGTTATGGTTAGACTAAATGACAGATTCTGTCTCTTTGGACATGCACAAAGCTTGTATTGTCAATATTAAATATGAGGAAGGGACCATATACACAACTCTACATCTAGCAGTAATTGGATTCCCAGTCTCAGTCAAACCTCTAAGGAGGAGTAACCAAAATCCTTCTATCGCATGCTGAAGAATTACTCCTACATCATTGGCAGGCTGTCATTTTCCACACAGCCCCCTAATGAGCTGTACAGATTTCCCATTTTCTCTACCCTTGGGTGAATAAATGACACTGAATTGATTTATGAATCTGGACAGCCTTTCCCACCTACATGAGAAAATATTTCTCACAGAGCTTCTCTCAGCTGCTGCCTTTTCCTGACACAGTGTCAAACACTCTGGCAGGTGAATTCTGCACCCCTGTGGTGGCCTTGGGTGTTGGCATTTGTAAACCAGTATATTTCTGTCATCACTCACATGCTGAAGCTTGAAAGAAAGCTGCATGTGCACTGGAGAAAAGGCAGCTGTTGCTGTAGCTGGAGGAAAATGCAATTAAAAAACTTTTCAGCACACAACCTCAGCACTTCCTATTAAAGAATAAAGGGTGAGAGCTGAACAGTTAAGGGGGCTTAGTCCAGGACAATGAACTTTCTTGGACTACATGTATGTCTCTGACTAAGAACCAAGAAGCCTAAGGAGGCAAGTAGAAGGGAAGGGTAAAAGATCAGGGCCATATCCCATTTCTCATTTTGCCCAAATCCTTGTCTGATGTAGCACCCAGAAACACTTTTTAGATTTTACATGACAGGCACCAGGGTAAAATTAATTTCTAATGTATTTTATGATATACAGATGTAGCATGAACCAATTAGAACAAAAAAGAACCAAATGTATATACCTCAAGGGGCATCCTAACTTTAGTTTGGTTTCCTGTCAATTGAAACATCTGACACTTTATTAAGACAATTAAGCCAGGCACCATGATGCACAACTGTAATTTCTGCAACTCAGGAGGCTGAGTCAGGAGGATCATGAGTTTGAGACCAGAGGCAGCCTGCACAACTTAGCAAGATCCTGTCTGAAAACAAAATAAACAAACAAACAAAAAGAGGCTGAAGGTGCAGCTCAATGTTAAATCCACCATTTTGGAAAAAAAATAGGCCTTTTCTACTTTGCTGAGAGAGAGAGAGAGAGAGAGAGAGAGAGAGGTTAAAATCATCACAGGGTGAGGCAATACTTTATACAGGGAAAACAATTTGGAATGTTAGTATTAAGATTTCCAAACCTTTCACTTTTGGGTGAGGCTCAGTAACATGAATTCATCAAGTTCTACCAGCTAGTTAGTAAGAATAGTTCCCTGCATGTAGTTATTTAGTAAAAATTCCTTCTGTGAATTTTCCAGTCATGGTGTTGTGAACTCTGGGTATGAAGGGAATAAATAACACTGAGTTCCTAGTCAGCTAGGGCTCCTGTTTCCTACTAGGAAGTTAAGGCTGAATATACCAAGAATGATGGGTGTACTATGGATAAATCCAGGATGAGCCCCTGTAGGTATAATATGCAGGGGGAAATAGGAAACAGAAAATCTGATCTCATGAGCACTCCAAGTTTTTGACCACAAGGCCGACTCCAGTCAACACATTCAAAACATGCCACTCCTCAGCATGCCATTGTAAAACATGTGATTTAGAAGAGTTTAATATGAATGAAAATTCATAGTTATTACCAAAATGCCATGAAATCTCATATTTGTAACAATTATTATAAAGCAGGTTGTGATACATATCATGAATTCCCCAGACTTGGAAACTGTTATACTTGTTTAATATACAAATTACAACAGCTGGAGGTGGGTGCAGTGGCTCATGCCTTAATCCCAGGAACTCCAGAAGCAGAGGCAAGAGGATTATAAATTTGAGGCCACAGGCAGCCTGAATAACTTAATAAGACCCTGTCTCAAGATAAAAAATATAAAAGGGGCTGAGGGTATGGCTCAGTAGTACTGCATGTGCCGAAAGTATGCACAAGGCCATAGGTTCAGCCCCCTAGTACTGAAAAAAAATTACAAGAGTTGGAATGCTCCATCCTCCTAATGTGCAATCTTTAGTCTCATTTACCTCCTCTAATAGTTTCCAAATATCTCCGGACGTTGTGGGTTCCCTGTGTTAGTCAGAGTTCTCCAGAGAAACAGAACCAATTATATAGACTATAGGAAATTAGGGCTGGGATTTAGCTCAGTTGGTAGAGCGCTGAACTGCAGTCTCTGAGGTCCCGAGTTCAATTCCCAGCACCGCAAAAATGGGAGAAGGACCTGGCAATCCACTCCCAAGGCAATCCCAAAACAGTCAGCCATTGAAAACCCTATGAGGGTTGCTATGAGTCAGATACCGACTCGACAGCACCTAACAACAACAACAACAACAACGGAAATTACTATGGCTTCACATCCTTTTGGAGACTGAGAAGTTCTACCATATGCCTTGTGTAAGTTGCAGAATCAGGAAAGATAGTACTGTACTGCAGTCCAAGTTAAAAGGCCTGAAAGCCAAGAGCTTCCATGTCTGAAAGTAGAACACAGATGTCTCAGCTCAAGAAGACAGAGATCAAATTCACCCTTCCTTCACCATCTTGTTCCTTTGAAGGCCTCAATAGATTGGATGATGGATGCTAACATTGGTAAGATGAATCTTATTTATATAGTCTGCTGATGCCAGTCTCTTCCAGAAATACCCTGACACACCAGAGATAATGTTTTACCAGCTATCTGTTATCCTTTAACCCAACTTGGCTGACACATAAAATTAACCACCATATTGCCCAAATCCTTCCTTCACCTCTCATCTGATTCTGAACTCTGAAGGCTATATCACACTGTTCTACCATAGTCAACCCCCTGGATAACAGGAGCTTTTTCCTCCATTTATTACAGCATTGAGGACTAGAGGTACTTATTTTTTTAAAAAAAAGTAAAATTTTTCTAAAAGTAGCTCCCTTCTGGGTCCTTCACAAAGCGGATTTTCATCATGGCCTCTGTCCTAAGCCACTTACTCAGATCTAGGGGTTTGTCCTATTCCCAACCACTGTGTGTGCTCCAAGTACCTCCACACTTCCAAGTCTAAGCCAAAGGGAGCCTTGGCCTTGGGGAGAGAAGAAAGTGTTTCCCTCATTCTGCTCTAAGACTCACCCAAGAATGACTTCTTTCCAAAATAATGGAAGGTTATTTATCTGCTTACTTGCTTGCTTTTTATGGTACTAGGGACCAAACACAGGGCCTCCACTGAGTTACATGCTACACATCCCAGCCAATGATTGACACACGAAGTGTCCATTTCCTTCAAAACAGATCTACTTCTATGTAGATGGTTGGGCTGCCAACAGGAAAATTCTGAAATGACTGATATCAGTGCAGTTCTCAAAGTTCCTGTTCTTTACTTTTTCCCAGCTTGTAGAACATCAACAGCCCATTTAGATGGTGCTAAAATTAGTCTTTTTCTGTGGTAGGCAGACGAATGCCTCCTAGAGGTGTCTATATCATACTCTCTGGGACCTCTGAACACATATATCACCATACCTGCCAAAGTTACTTTGCAGATGAGATTAAATTGAGGATATTGAGTTGGGAAGTTTATCCTTTATTATTTGAGGTGGCTTAATATAATTACACCAGCAGCTGTACCACTGTGGCATCTGATCTCATCAGATCTCGGAAGCTAAACAGAGTCAGGCCTGGTTAGCACTTGGATGGAAGACTGCCTGGGAAACCAGGTGCTGTAGGCTTGGGAGGAGGACCTGGCAACCCATTCCCAAAACACAATCAGCCACTGAAAACACTATAAATAACAGAGAAACAGTAATAATACTGCCTTGCCCATTGTACCTAGGGTCGCTATGAGTTTGATACAGACTTGATGGCCCCTAACAACAACAAGAACAATATAATCACAGGGATCCTTAAAAACAGAGAACATTTTTGGCTGTGGTCAGAGGAAGACAGTCTACAGAATGGTGCTCAGAGATACCACATAACTGGCTTTGAAATGCAGAGAGAGGACCCAACCCAAGGACTGTGGGTGGTCTGTAGAGGAAGGAAGGGCAAGGAAGTGGAACTGCCTTGAAACTCCAGAAGGAACACAGCTTTGCCAACACCTTCAGTTTAGCCCAGATAGACTGGTGTCTTACTTGTGACCTACAGAACTGTAAGGGAAAGGGGGGGGGAGAGAGAAAGAGAGAGAGGAAGAAGAAGGAGGAGGAGGAGGAGAGAAAGAGAGAGAAACGTTGTTTTGAGCCACTAAATTTGTGGCAATATGTTATGGCAGCAATATAAAATAATACCAATTCCTTTACAGTCTCTCCTCATTAAAGTTGCAAAATGCATGAAGAATTAATCTCACCTTGGACACCCTGTTACCCTCATCCTGTGGGTCCACTTTGGGTTTGGATGGGTAGCAGTTGTTTCCTAGTCTTATTCATTGTCAGACTCAACAAAATTACCTAAAACGATAAATAAGTTTGAAGTCAATAAAGAGAAGATTTAAATAAGTTAGAAATCAATTCTCCAACCCAGGATTTCTCAACCTCAGTACTATTCATATTTGAGCCACAGAATTCTTTGTTAGGGGATAGAGGGAATCTCCTGCACTAGGTAGAATTTTTAGCAGCATCCCTGGCCTCTACCCACTAGATGACAGTAGCAACCCCTTAGCTGTGACAACCAAAAATGTCCCCAGAAATTTCCAATGTTAGACTTCTGACCTACAGAACTGAAAGGTAAAAAATCACAGCCCTGTGTATGTCCTCTCCATATTGCTGGCGTCTGTACTGCGGTGGTTAGCACCCAAGAAGAGGCTGTTTGCCAGGAGCTCCCAGTTCCTGGGTTTTAAGAAGCTGTCATATACGGAAAACTTTAATATTTGGGGTAGGATAGGTGCCGATCCAGGGGCCTTTACATTTCCAATATCTACAGCAACAGGACCAGGGATGCAAATATCCATTTCCAAGTGATTCAGGTCTCCAAACCTTCTTAGGTAAATTGTTGCTCTCTCCCACTTTTAATACCAGCTCTCTTTGCATGAGTTAATCATTTTGCCTGGCAAAGCTACTTGGAATGGCATTAAAGATAGGTAGACACTGTGCCTTGACTTGTAAGGACATGGCATGACTTCTTAGGACATCACCCACCAACACAGACATCTGCAGGGGGTTTCGAGTTACACAGCACAGCCAGAGAGAAGAGGGGATGGCATCATGGAGCCACTGGTTGAGAGAGGTGGAGACTTCAAGCGTAGCTAAATTAACTTGGGCTAAATTTATTATATGGAATCTATTACCAGAATAAACAAAAAAAATTATTGAGTCAGAAATACAACCAGTCACGTCCTTTAATTCCATGAAGGAGATTTATCACATCCCTAAATTTTGGCACCTCAGGTTGCCACATGCATAAGAAATCAAAGGTTATCTATTCTTCTCAACTACAGTAATGATCTAAAAATAGGGAAGTGATTTAGAAACTAAACAAAGCAACTGAGTTAGTTGTTTATGATGTGAATAAGTCAGGGAAAGAATTCAACAATTTGAAAATGAAGAACTTAGTCTAGAGCAAAAATATATCATCATGATTGCATAAATCCAAATTAATAAATTAATGAAGTGGGTGGTCCAAAGCTCAAGTCCATAGCAATATAGCTAGGATTTGGGTGACATTTCTTTCAGATCATTAATAAAGTCAGCTGGGTATCTTTTGTGGGATTGAGACATTTTTAATGGGGACTTTCTTTAAATTTCAAGGTCTGTACTCTTGGAAGGGTATTAAGTCCCTGTATGTTTCTCCAGAATTAGGTTCCATAAATGCAAGTTTAAGGAAATTGAGTTTCAGAACAAAATACAAACAATCCTTTTTGTTGTTGTTGTTGTGTTGAATTGCTTAACAATAGAATGAACTCAGTTGTGAATCACTTCTACCAGAAGGAGCTGCATCATCATTTACTTAAAATGGTGCATTTATTAAAAAGCAATGGCACATACCTGTAATCCCACAGACTTGGGATGCTAAGGCAGGAGGATCACAAGTTTGAGGCCAGAGGCAGCCTGCTCAACTTAGCAAGACCCAAATAAAAAAAACAAAAGGGGTGGAAGGTGCATAGCAATAACCTTTGCCTAGAAGGGGCAAGGACCAGGGTTTACCTCTCCTCCCGTACTGCAAAAATATATAAAAATTTAAAAATAATTAAAAGGGTGCATATAAGAGTGGCAATTTAGATTGAAGACTAGGCTAGCTGCCTCTAGAATGGCCTCTTTACACAGTTGGGGGTCTACACTGTGGGAAGAGCATCTGAGGGCTGGTGGTCCCTGGGGGCTTCCAGGTCCTAGTTTCTAAGATGCCCAACAACTATCCCTCCCATTTCCAGAGGAACCAGATACTGCCCTTTCCCAGGACACTGGGGACAGGGGCTTTAGTGTTAGAGCCAGTCATCAGAACTGAGCTAATGGCCTCTCACCAGCATAGGTTAGCAGCACAGAGGAAATGGCCTATTGCCCCGCACTCCCTTTGCTTGCCCTTGTTCCCCTCTCTTCATTGATAATTTTTTGTATAATCCAGTTAATTTTCCATCCCTAAAGTTTCCCTGGAGGAAGTGGGGGAATGAGGAAGTAAGAATAGGAGGTTTGGGGTCTCAGGAATGCTCAACCTTTGGGGGCTTGTTTGCCTTTCCACAGTTGGTCTCTTGTTATCTCAGAACCTCGGAGCTCTGTCAGGGGCTGGGCCCTTTACTCCCTCAATAACTTATGTCCCTTACTGATGTCTTAAGTCAGCTCAGAATTTTGCTCAAACCTGTAACCTTAGGATATTACACACGGAAGTCACTCATTCACTCAGTACATATATATTAAGAACTTGTTGTTGCTAGGTGCCGTCGAGCTGGAGTCTGACTCATAGCAACCCTATGTACAAAAGACAAAACACTAGTGTCAGTGCTTCTCTGTTATTCATAGGGTTTTCAATTGCAGATTGATTTTTGGGAGTGGTTTGCCAGGTCCTTCTCCTAAGTCTACAGTATCTGGTGTTCCTAGGTGGTCTCTCATCCAAGTACTAACCAGATCTGACCCTGCTTACCTTGTGAGATCTGACAGGATCAGATGCCACAGTTCTATGGCTGCAGGTCATTAAGAACTTGCATGTGCTTAATACTGTAGCAGACACTGAGAATACAATGGTTAGCACTGTAAGGGTGGCCCATGCCCTTCAGAGCATTAACAGTCAAATAGGGAAGATATGCAAACAAACAAGCAATGGAAGAAGTGAGACATAATAAGGGAAATAGTGGGTGGGCACAATAGGAACATTTGTTAGCATCCTTTCCCTTACTGGAGAACCAAGGGTCTTTAAGCTGACATGTGAGGAATGAGTGGGAAATTAGACAATAAATTGAGTGTTCCAAACAGCAGAAGCAGCACGAAGGCTGGAAGTCAAGAGAGCTCCAGGATTCTGAGGAAGTGATAGAAATTTCCCATGGCTGGGTTCTGAGGAGAAGATGGGGAGCCCTGAGCAATGAGGCTGACTGACGGCAGTGAAAGACTCTCTTTCCTTGGGTGACACATTAATCCAGTTTTAAGGGTAACAAGGAAAATGCCATCCCAAAGCACTATAAGACAATGTACCCTGTGCTTGTCCACACAACTCTAGGTGACAATCTTCTCCGGACATGTTTTCTCCCCACAGCCTAGAGTTAACACTGATGGTGGAGTCAGTGATTGTGCCTATGCCTCAACTGAGCATTAGCCACCAGAGGCTGCTGGGTGTCTCTACTCTCTCCCAGAGGCCCTTCTGATGATGTGCAATGCATAGCAATCTATGGCCCCACCACCAGCTCCTTGATTCTGGTAATACCTGCAGAAACATGCCCAATATACAGGCTTCGGCAAGGAGTTGAGTGGGGCATGGCCACCTTCAGCATTGTTCTCATAGCACAGTTTTAGCAATGTCCCTTCCATGCTGGAAGGGGTTCTTTCCATCCTTGCCTTCCGCACCTACCCAGGATTGATTGGAAGGAATATTCTGGAATGACAGATACCAATCCTAGCATCTCTCCTACCTTCTGTCACCAGGTTGTGTGATGTGTGAGGGTGGGGCATCTGTGTTGAGGCAGCTATAAGCAATGCAGTCTCCCCAATCTATAATTAGAGGTCCTGCCTATACTTCTACATCACCCAGATTACTAATGAGACAAGAGAAGGCTTTCTCAAATTCCTCACTTAGCCACTATGTATGAATCATACCATTCATGGTATATGTGGATTTTCAGGGCCCACCTCATCTTTTCTTCTTATAGCTAGTAGCTCTCCTAGGCTTTGGCATATAATATCCCCAGGGCATATCCCAAATTCCAAATAAAAGGGGATCAACTTGTTTGTGAAATGTTCTTGTTGGGAAAAGAGTAGCCATTCCGCTGGTCACCACAAGTACTGAAGATTATCTCAGGAAATCACACCTGGGAAAAGAAGCTGCAATGTTCTTTTAAGTTAAAAGTATGATTAATTTGATGGAATTTGAACACCGATTATGATATTAATACTACTTTTTTAGGTGTGATCATGGTATTATAGGTATAATGGAAATATGAGAGAGATCTTAACTTTCAGGAAGAAAAGCTGAAATATTTACCAATAAAGTGATATGCTATCTGGGGTTCATTTCAGCATAATCTGACTATGAAGGGAGAGTGGGAATATATATAGGTTAAGATTAATTTAGCCATCATCTTACAGTTATTGAAACTACGTGATGAGGAGTTGGGGTACACAGAAGTTATGCGGTAATTTCCATTCTTATGTGCATTTGAAATGTTTCCAAACAGAGACTTATAGGATATAATTAGAAAATATATAAACTACTAAAAATATATAAAATATCTGAAATCCTTTAAAAGGCTTTGATAAAAGATATTTCACTCAATGGAACAAGCAGAGCAAAATCTCCATAGCACATGTCATGTTCAACAAACTAAAGATTAATTTTGGAAGACCTGCTGCAGATCACAGGTTAGTGAAAACATTAGCTTGGGAAATTAAAATTAGATCACATACAAAGAAGGCAAAATAAGTAGAGATATTAAATGTTATATATTCTTTCTTGGCAGCAAGACCATTAGCATTATCAGTAAATCTTCAGTATTGTATGTAAAAGGGAATGTTTATTTCCTGAAAAGTTCTGGATCAAGTTCTACCTAAGGGAAGAGGTAGAGTTCCAAGTAACCTCCAGATCTCTGGATCTCTCTAGATACGCTAAAGATAATATGAAAGCTGTCTGAGTTATTTCTATCCCATTGAGGGCAGGCTTGGTCAAAAAAATAGACAAAAATTTTATTTTCTGAGGGAAATAGAAATAC